>PVJA010028448.1:0-18100 GCA_004027025.1 Myocastor coypus | reverse complement strand
GACATTTCTAGATAAAGGGATAACTCTTTGAAGCCATATTTTTAAGTGGAATAAGTGAGACAAACCTGTAAATATTGCATTGTTTCTCTGGTATAAGACACTAAAACTGTAAATAAGGATCAAAATGTAAAATAGATACTGGAAAACTGGAAGAAAATGCTCAAATGGGAAAGAAAACTAGCGAGGCATGGGGGAAAGAAAAAAAAAAAAAAGGAAGAAATACAAACAAAACTTCTGTAAATGAGGGGAAGAGGAGTTGCAGGGAGAGGAGGGGAATGGGAAGAACAAGAATCAAGATAAATCATGTCCAAGTACAAATTCCCTATGACGAATGTGATTATGTATACCTAAAATGTACCAATAAACTTAAGAATGTAAAGTTTATTTACAAATTGCACTATTAACTTAGAATTTAGTGGGTCTAAGTATTCAATAAAAACAGTTTATCTAGAAAAACAATACTCTTTGATATAATTTGTACTTTTTAGTCTGACATTAAGGTGACTGATAAAACTCTGAGGTATCTTATGGGCCCAAATATCCTGCATGGCATTATTTTTAAAAAAAAGACCAAGATAATTCTTTCCCTGAGTTATCTTGATACCTTTAGGGCAAAAACAAACAAACAAAAAAAAAAAAAAAAAAAAAAAAACCTATGGTTCAAAAGCCTAAAATAAGTGCCATCTTGTGTTGTTTTTTGTTTTTTATTTTTACTGCTGGGAATGAAACTCAAGGGCCTCACACATGATGGGCAAACAGTACCACTGAGCTATGTCCCCATTCCTACAGCCTATCTTTTAAGATAACATTTGCTGATACTTGGTATATTGCATTCATTGTCTATGTGTCTGGGGTTTTTTTTGCTTTTTGAGATAGGGTATCATTCTGTAATTCAGGAAGGTCAAAAATTCGCTATGTAGCTGGGCGTGGTGGCGCACGCCTGTAATCCCAGCACTCAGGAGGCTGAGGCAGGCGGATTGGTGCAAGTTCAAGACCAACCTGGGCTACAAAAGTGAGCTCAAGGTCAGCCTGAACTACATAACAAGACCATGTCTCAAAGAGACAATAAATAAATAAGTAAATAAATAAATAAGGTAAACGGGGGCCAGGGAGATAGCTCAGTACAATAAATGCTTGCCTGGCAAGCATAAGAGCCTGAGTTCAATCCCCAGATTTAAAAAAAAAAAAAAAAATATATATATATATATATATATATATATATATATATAATATAGTGAATGTTTAAATTTTTTTTTAATTTATTATAGTAAGAGACACACTGTCATTAATTTACCTCATTTAGGGACCAGGGAGATAGCTCTGTGGCACAGGTGCCTACCTGGCAAATCTAAAGTCTTGAGTTCGAACCCCAGTCCCACCACCACCACAAAAAAATTTCCTCATTTATAAGGTGTGACCATAAATTTAGTGAATATTCCCACTGAATGCCATCCATCATAACGACAGGGTGATCATGCGTGGTGATGCATGCCTACAATCTTACCACTGTGGAAGCTGAAAATCAGAAGATCACGAGGAGTTCTAGCTGTATCGTCAAACCCTGTAACAAGGCTGGTAAAAATATGGTGTGATTTTTATCCACTGTATTTGGTATTGTTTGACTCCTGGAGTCTTTCCCAAAGTCAAAATGACCATGAAAGGAAAGACATTTTGAATCAATTCCCAACAAGGCAGCTATAATACAGCAATTGAAGACACTCATAGAGGTCTTCCAGAAAGCAGCAAGAAAAGCAGGGTGTGTCTGAAGGAAGGTGAATATTGGGGGGCGGGGGGGGGCAGCGTATCTCTTACTATAATAGATTTGTTTTTAAACATTTACTCTATTTGTCAATCACATCTGGCAGGTATATTCATATTTTTCATTTCCACTTGTTCAATTTTAATAATTTCCCTCTTTCTACGAGTTTCACCTAGGTCAATGGTAGCAACCCAATGGAAAACATGCCACCACAGGCTGAATCACTGAAGTTTTAAAACATTTGCCATCAGCAACCTAGGCTGTCTAATTTGTTAAAAGTTGATCAGAACATTCCCTTACAATCTTTGAATTTCTGTAAAGGAGACATCTCTTTAAAAAAAAAAAAAAAAAAAAGGAGACAACTCTCATGATTATTTGATCTCTGTCCTCTATATTTTCTTCATCAGTATAAGCAAGGGGTTATCAATTTTATTGAGTTCAGAGAACCAATGCTGATTTCAAAGATTTTTCCTTATTGTTTCTGTCTTTTTCACTGTTTTGCATTACAGAAAACTATAGAAGCAAGCCAGGGTTATAGCTCAGTGGAATAAGTGCCTGGCTGGCAATTGCAAGGTTTGATCACTAGTACTAAAAAAACAAACAGGGCCCGGCGGGATGGCTCAGTGGTCTAAAGCGCCTGCATGGGAAGGCTTGGGCGGCTTCAGGGACCGCGGTTCGATCCCCGGCACCACATGCTGCGCCAGCCCTACCCTCGGGGCAGGCTGAGCCAGCCATAAAAATGAGTGAATAAACAAACAAAGGTCCTGAAACAAGAAAAAAAAATAAAATAAATTAATTAATTAATTAAAAAAATATATTAACAAAAAAAAAAAAAAACTTGACAATATCATGGATTTCTTTTTGTTACAGATTCTCTAGTTTAATTCCACTTTTTTTTTTTTTTTTTTTTTTTAGCCACTGAAAATAACTGAACACCTTTTTAAGGCCCAAAATAATCTTTTTCTTTTTTTTCAGTGCTTGCTATTAATCTGAAAAATATGCAGATAGTAGGCAGATACTTTACCACAGAGCTACACTCCCAGCCCCTTAGAATACTCTCTGTGAATCTGAAAGTTTATTCTATACGGAGCTCAAACTGTTTGGCAGCACTGATGAATTATTTTATATACTTGTTAATATCTTGTATACATACTGTTATCAGTTACTAAGAGTATTAAAATCTACAACTGTTACTGTTGCCAATACTATATCCATTAAGATTATATAGGAAGAACCAACAATGTCAAAATGGCCATTTACTGTTATACAGATTCAATGCAATCTCAAATAAAATATTATTAGTATACTTCACAGAGCTAGAGAAAAGTTTCCTCAAATTCATATGGAACCAGAAGAGACCCAGAATATCTAAAGCAATCCTAGGAAACAAAGGAAAGGCAGGAGTATCACAATACCTGACCTGAAATTGTACTATGTAACTACTATGATAAAAGCATGGTACTGGTATACAGACATACTTGAAGATCAGTGGAACAGATGAGAAGATGCAGATACAACTGCAAACACACTCAGCCGCCTTATCTTTGATAGGGGGCCAAAAATGCTCACTGGAAGAATAACAGCCTCTTTAATAAATGGTGTTGAAAAAACTGGCTTTCCACATGCCAAAGGCCAAAACTAGACCCATACCTATCAAGTACACAAAGCTACAGTCAAAATGGATCAAAGATTTAAATATTAAAACTGAAACACTAAATCTTCTGGAAGAAAATGGGGGTAGCAATCTTAAAGACACAGAGGTAGGTAGAGTGTTCATGAACAAAAACAAAACTGCATGGGAAATACTTCAAAGAATTAACAACTGGGATCTCACCTTTTTGAAAAATTTTTGCACTTCAAAGCAAATCTCTGACGGGCACGACGGGATGGCTCAGTGGTCTAAAGCGCCTGCAGGCGGCTGCAGGGACCTCAGTTAGATCCCTGGCACCACATGCTACAGCACCACATGCTGCCCCAGCCATAAAAATAAGTAAACAGAGCAAATCTCTGACAAAGTAAAAAGAAAATCCACAATCTGGGGACAAATTATAGCCAACTGTTCCTCGAACAAAGGCCTTCTACGGAGAATATATAAAGGATTAAAAAAAAAAAAAAAAAAATCAGGCCCCACCAAATTCAAATTCAAAGACACAATCCAAAAATGGGCATCTGAGATGAATATACACTTCTCAGAGGAAGAAATAAAAGCAGCAAGTAAACATACGAAAAAATGTTCAATGCCAGTGGTCATTTGAGAAGTGAAAATTAAAATACTGAAATGCCATCTCTCCCCAGAATGAATGGTTAATATCAAGAAGTTAGCCAATAACAAATGCTGGAGGAGCTATGGAGAAAAAGGAACCCTTCCCCACTGTTGGTGGGAATGCATTGTGGGGATTCCTTCAAAATCAAGGATTGCAGATTCCATTCAAGCCAAGCATTCCCCTCCTAGGTATTTTTCCAGAAGAACTGACAACCTCATACCACCGCAATGTCTGTGCACCCATGTTTATAGCAGCACAATCTGTCATACCTAAATCCTGAAAAGAACCCAGATGCCCATCAACTGATTAACAGATAAAGATGTTGTGGTATTTTTACACAATGGAGTATTATTAACTATAAAACAGGATTAATTTGAGTCTCTTATTGGTAAATGGAAGATACTAGAGAACTTACTCATAAGTGAAATAAATCAGGGGCCGGGCACGGTGGTGCACGCCTGTAATGCCAGCACTTGGGAGGCTGAGGCAGGAGGATCGGTGAGAGTTTGAGACAAGCCTGGGCTATAAAAGTGAGCTCAAGGCCATCCTGAACTGCACAGTGAGACTGTCTCAAAAAGACAAGAATGAATGAACGAATAAATAAATCAGACTCGCATGTGGAAACATTGAAAAACATGGAATCTGAAGAGTACAATACATACTGGGAAAAGGCAATGAACTTTTTAAAAGCAAAGAGTTATGGGCCATCGCTTCTCAGCCTTTTGGCTAACATCAAGTGAAGAGTTATGGGCCAGCAAGATGGCTCAGCGGTCTACAGCACCTACTTAGGCAAGCTTAGCAACCTCAAGGACTGCAGTTCGATCCCCGGCACCACATGCTATACCAGTCCCACCCCCAGGGCAGACTGAGATGGCCACAACATAAATAAAGTTAAAAAAATAAAATAAAATAAAAGGAATTATTGAGTTGAGAAGGACAGCAGAGGAAGTAGGGGCAAGAGATTTATTTATATATGGAAGCAGGATGGTTTGGACAACTATACTGTACATTTCTGCTGATTTAAGGAAAGGAGTAGATAATACTTAATGTGTTTCATCTCTTTTTTTTCAATTGTTTGCATTTTTTCTCTTCTTCCTTTTTTTTTTTTTTTGTGCCAGGACCTCATATTTGCCAGACAGGTGCTATGCCACTGAGTTATATCCCTGGGCCTTCTCTTTAATTTCTTATAAATTTCTTTCTTCTTCCAATTTTATATGCTGGCTGGAAGACAACACTGTGTATTACAACGAATACTGTGAAATTTGTATTATGTGAAAATATTTATCACTTGCAATTTTTTAATTCTAATTTGTACTCTTTAAAAATTAAAAATGGGATTTAAATCTATAACTATTACTATTTGTTTCTCCTTTAACTTGCCTGTTATACCTTATATATTTTACTGGACTCTTTTCAAGTATGTCTTCATAATTATATTTGCCTTGCATAGTACCCCTTTGTCATTATGAAATGCTCCTATCCCTAGTCATATCCTTTGAACTCCACTTGATATTAACAAAGCCTTCAAATTCTCCTATGATTTTTGTTTGTTTGGTTTGGTTTTGGTACCAGGGACTGGACTTGGGACCTTGCACTTGCAGGCTGGTGCTTATGCTACTGATCCATATCCCCAGCCCTATGACTGTTTTTGCCTGACCTATCTTATCATCCTTTTAACTTTCAAAATGGTTGTCTTCAAACATAAGGTGTCTTTATTATTTTTTTTAATCTTCTAGCTTTTTTTTTTTCCTTGTTTCAGAAATTTTGTTTATTTATTTTTATGACTGGCTCAGCCTGCCCTCAGGGCAGGGCTGGCACAGCATGTGGTGCCGGGGATCGAACCGCGGTCCCTGCAGCCGCCTAAGCTTTCCTAAGCAGGTGCTTTAGACCACTGAGCCATCCTGCCGAGCCCAGGTGTACCTATTATTGACAGCCTACAGTTGGTCTTGTCTAGAAAAGCCTAGGCTGACAAACTCTATTTTTGGAATAGTCTATCCATTCACACTTAATAGTATCTATTGATATAGCTGTATTTATACATGCCATTTTGTTATTTGTTTTGACACCATCTTTAAAAAATGTTTCTCTTTCACCATATTATTTTGTGTGTCTTTTCTTAAGTGTACTATTTTTTAAAGTTTCTTTTTTTAATAATTTTTTTTATTTATTGTTTTTTTTTCTTATTTCAGAACTTTTGTTTTTTAAGAATTTATTTTTTATTCTTGTTTCAGAACTTTTGTTTGTTTGCTTATTTATTTCTTTTTATGGCCAGCTCAGCTTGCCCTGAGGACAGGGATGGCGCAGCATGTGTGCTGAGATCCAACCAAGGTCCCTGCAGCCGCCCAAGCTTTCCTAAGCAGGCACTTTAGACCACTGAGCCATCCTGCCAGGCCCCTTAAGTGTACTATTTTTAAAGCCATCTTTGTCGCCTGCCCGCCATCCTATTGCTCCCACATATATGTCATAAACTTAAAAATACAGTATTATAATCTTTAAATTTAAATATTAATTAAAATTCTAAGAGAAAAAAGGTTTACACTTACCCATATTTATCATATCCAATGTTCATTTTTTTTTCTCATGGACATGAGTGTAAGAAGAACTTCCTTTGATATTTTAAGGTAGGTCCAACAGCAGCAAACTTTTTGTGTGGAAATGCTCACTTTCATTTTTTTTTTCACTTTCATTTTTTTTTTCACTTTCATTTTTTTTAATATTTTTTTTTCTTGTTTCAGAACTTTTGTTTGTTTATTTATTTATTTTTATGGTCGGCTCAGCCTGCCCTGGCGCAGCATGTGGTGCCAGGGATCGAACCATGATCCCTGCAGCCAGCCGCCTAAGCTTTCCTAAGGAGGCACTTGAGACCACTGAGCCATCCTGCCGGGCCCCTCACTTTGATTTGTGATGAGTTGTTTTGTTGGATAAAAAAATGCTTAACAGCTTTCCTTTCTAAACATTGCATCACATTATCTTTAGATATCCATTGTTTCAGATGATAAGCCATAAATACGTTGTTGTTCCTGTAAAAAAATGAACCCTTATTTTCTTGCTACTGTCAAGGTATTCTCTTTGTCCTTGTCTTCTCGTAGTTTGACTCTACTGTGTTCTTATCATAGTTGGGGGTTCACCAAGTTTCTTGGATCTATATCATTTTTTTTTTTAATTTAATTTTTTTTTTTTTTTTTTAATGTTTTTCTTGTTTCAGAACCTTTGTTTATTCACTCATTTTTATGGCCGGCTCAGCCCACCCCGAGGGCAGGGCTGGCGCAGCATGTGGTGCCGGGGATCGAACCGCGGTCCCTAAAGCCGCCCAAGCTTTCCCAAGCAGGCGCTTTAGACCACTGAGCCATCCTGCCAGGCCCGGATCTATATCATTTTAATATTTGCCAGATTCACAAAGGTTCCGGCCATTACTTCTTCTGATAGTTTTCTGCACCTTTCTCTCACTCTTGCCCTATAATTCTCATCACCACACATATACACACAGAGGTTATCCCATAGATCTTACAGGTTCTTTTCACTTTTTTATCTCTTCTTCATATTAAATAATTTGTACTGATCTAGCTACAAGCTTATCATCTTTCTTATCATCTTAAACTTGCCACTTGTCTCTCCTACTTGATTTTTATTTCAGTAATCGTATTTTCAACTCTAGAATTTCTGTTTTCTTTCTTGTTTGATTCTTTGCATTAAGTCACTCTCATCAAATTTTCTTTTAATTTCTTAAACATATACATAGCTAAAAGAATAAGCTGGTGGGACTGGGGAGATAGCTCCATGGCACAAGTGCCTGCCTGGCAAGTGCAAGGTCATGAGTTCAAACCCCGGTCCCGCAAAAAAAAAAAATCTACCTTCTAAAAATCTTTTTCTTTATTGAATATTGATTTTTTTTTCTTTTTTTTGTATTTTTTAGGGAAGGACTCTACCGGGTCTCACTACTAGATCAGATTCATAGTGATCCACCTGTTTATAGCCTCCCAAGAGCTGGGATAACAGGTGTGAACCACCATGCCCAGCCTCAACTGCTGTCCCAACATGCCTTGGGGGCAGGGCCAGTACAGCAAACCCCAAGTCCATGCACCTGTTTGCAGGCACTTTAATACGCTGAGCTATTTGGCGGTGAATATTGAATACTTAAAATAATGTGCTAAGGTGGGTAGTAATGGTCTAGTATGTTAAATATGAGAAGTCCAACCAGCTGAATTAAATAGTTCCTGATGATCCAAGCGTTTTTGTTTTGAAGCCTAATTCTAGAAATCATCTGTCTACACAGCTTACTGCTCAAAGATTAGTCAGAGATATCTTGTACTCTTGAGTAATTTTTTTTAAATACACAATGTATTAATCAGTTGCTCTACTATCTTGTTTTGAAATTTTTTTTCCGCTTTAAAATAAAATTTGGGGCTGGAGAGCTAGCTCAGCAGCATAATCACCAGCTTCACAAGCGCAAGGTCCCGATTTTGATCCCTGATACTGCGAAAAATTAATTATGTAATTAACATTTTAAAAAACAAAAATTAAAAATAAATTGATCACAGATCAAGTCTGACCACTTTACTCTCTGCTACTGAATCTGTGGTTGGGATGGGAAGCACACACTTTAGGATTTCAATCTACAGTTTTTACTTTCTGCTGGGCTCTCTGGCACATCCCTTGCACTGGCTAGGGATGTATGGGAAGGCTTGCATATACACTGGTTTTTGATGTGCATTTCCTGGTCCACCTAGAATATGTGGGGAGTCCAAAAGGCCTCTCTACAGCTGCCTCACCTCTTAGGCTTTCCCTGGAGAATCTGCTAGTCCACTGTTGCCTCAAACGGAATTGCAACCTCAAGCCAGCAGACCTGCAGGAGCTTGCTGCTTCACCTGCCATGCAGATTATCACCTTTTCTTTTCTTTTTTTTTTTTTTTTTTTTTCCCTTTAGTGGTAGGGATGAAGTTTTCGGGCCTTATCCATGCTAAGCAAATATTTCATCTTCAGTTATACCCTCATCCCCAAGACCACAACTCTGAACAACAATATTCCAAATGAGCCTGTTCTAAGAAGTAAGAAAGCTACTAGTTGTCATACCTTGCCCCAACCCAGTTTTCCTATTATACTATTGGCATTAGGAATAATCATAAACACTATAAACTTATGCTTTTGGCCCAAATTCAGTGGTTTCCATGAATAAACGTTATAAAGCTTTGGTTGGTTCCAACATTCCTGTTCAGTTTTATAACTGCTTTTGGGAAAGAGGATTTGCTGACTTTCTCACTCACTTGTGCAGAAATGAATTTCTTCAAGTCGGTTTTCATAAACATCATTAAGTGATTAAATCTTGATCTCAGTGAAATTAAATAGCAAGTCAAACCTATCTTCCTGCAATCAGACCCAAGTGCAACTGCACCTAAACTTCTCAAAAGAATAAAGTCACTCTAAGATTATGGAATCAGTTTCAATTCCAAAAACCAACAATCCGTATACACGAGTTATATTCAGTTCACACTTCCCAAAAGCCTTATTAGAATTACTAGCACTTTCTATGGATGTATATCTGACCAGGCCTCAGAGCTAATCTTGTAGAAGGCAAAAATACACACACTTAGACCTTGTCACTAAATAGGTATTTGAATAAGCACCAGACGAGTCTTACTGCTAACAGTGGCCATTACATCAGTCACAGTCACTATGTAATCATAGACCTGTTTTGGCATCTATTACAAATCTTTGCCTACGGCCCCAGGATCAACACTGATCCTACGTAGTCAGTACTACCCAAAGATCTGAAGTTCTGAGTCTCAGTGTTTGTACCTACAACTAATAACCAGGTAACTTGAAAGCATAGGGGCTGGGGAGATAGCTCCGAGGCACAAGTGCCTGCTGGGCAAGTGCAAGGTCGTGAGTTCGAACCCTGGTCCCACAAAAAAAAAAAAAAAAAAAGCATAGCTCTTCCACTTTCAAAGCTTCCACCTACCTGAATTCCTACTGTTTTTGCCAGTTTCTCATCTTCTCCCTCCCCAGGCCTAGCACATAATTCTTAATCATGCACCTGAATTTTCCCCACTTTCTCATTATACCTCAAATACTACATTTCATGGTCAAGTTTCTACTCTCCATGCTGCCTGTTTCTTGACTGAAGCTGCTATGTTAGACAATTTTTCTGTTCATTTTTAGTCTCCTTAAATAAAAATGTTCCTATACCTTCTCCTGATTAGCCAATTTAACACAGCCCCTGAGAGACAAACATATTATCCAAACTGGTCTTATGCTCATTCCTGAGTACTTAAATTTGAGCATATATTCTCCAGTCAATCTATGTTGAGTATAAGTGCTAGGAAGTTATGCTAAGCCAGGGCAGAAGAAGGAAGAAGGAAGGAAGAAGAAGGAAGAAAGAAGGAAGAAGGAAGAAGAGGAAGAAGGAGGAGGAGAAGGAGAAGAACCAAAGTATCAGAAAAGCAAAGGAAACTACATATGGCCAAAGTGGGAAAAACACTCTCATTTTAAATTAGCTTGGGGAGTGGGTTGTTTCTTGCAACTGAACTACTAGGGGGAGGAGAAAACCTTTTACACCTAATTCTCACAATCAAGATTATTTTGGTAAAATGATGCTATCCATGGCTTGACTTTTTCTACTGCATCTCAGTTGCATTAACAGACTGCTACGCCACTGAGATACCAAAACATCAAGACATCAAACAAAAGTGCCAGCACAAGACAATTACACAAAGGATTCCATGTATTTCTTCTACTTGACAAGTTGAAGAATAATTCCTGGAAGAAACACTGATGTCAGGTTCACATATTAATTATGTCAATAGGGGCCCGGCAGGATGGCTCAGTGGCCTAAAGCGCCTGCTTCAGAAAGCTTGGGCGGCTTCAGCGACCGCGGTTCGATCCCCAGTACGTATCACATGCTGCACCAGCCCTGCCCTCGGGGCAGGCTAAGCCGACCATAAAAATGAGTGAATAAACAAATAAAGGTTTTGAAACAGGAAAAAAAGAAAAAAATAATAAAATAAAATAAAATAAAATAAAAAATTCTTTAAAAAAAAAATTATGGGGGCCAGGCAGGATGGCTCAGTGGTCTACAGCGCCTGCTTAGGAAAGCTTAGGCGGCTGCAGGGACCGCGGTTCAATCCCCGGCACCACATGCTGCGCCAGCCCTGCCCTAAGGGCAGGCTGAGCCGGCCATAAAAATAAATAAACAAAAGTTCTGAAACAAGGAAAAAAAAGAATAAAAAATAAAAATTATGTCAATAGGATTGATCATACAGTGATCCTATCAATAGTAGCACATCCTCGTTACATCATGAACACACACACACACAGTGCAGGTGGTGAAATTTTGATTTAAGACACAGAAACATTGCCTTTTCTTATTCACACTGAGTAACTATGACCACTGTACAGAGCCTCCTGTTCCTCCTATCTAGGCTGGAAATAATTTTCCAAGTTCTCCTCCTTTCCAATCCATTTGTCCAGGATCCCAAGGTATAAACGTTTAAAGAATCCTTTCAATTAATTCATCTAATATTCGTCCCTCTTATGAGTGACTGATACTCAATTCATTTCTACCTGTGAGGTACGGCTGTTTTTGAGTAAGCTGTCAAGTGATTACAAAGAAATCTTAAGGTGTTTATAAACTAAAATCAGAAATTTGTCAGTGTTACTACTAAGCCTGGCTGCCACAAAATGAATAGTAAGGTATGAAAATCTTTCTGTGAATGCACAAATAAAATCAGTAGGGAAATTTACAGTTCTCAGAAGAATTCCATATCACAGTTGAGGGAGTTACTGGTGGTTTTTAACAGCTACTATTCTTCCTTTATGCTCATCAATTATGGCTCATTCAGCATCATCAGACACATGTTACATATAACAACAGGTATTATATCAATGGTACCTTTTTATATCTTCTTATAATTATAATATGATAGGTATACTATGACACTTTTCAAATATGAACCATATAGGGGCCCACCAGGATGGCTCAGTGGTCTAAAGCACCTGCTTAGGAAAGCTTAGGCGGCTGCAGAGACCGTGGTTCGATCCCCGGCACAACATGCTGTGCCAGTCCTGCCCTCAGGGCAGGCTGAGCCGGCCATAAAAATAAACAAAAGTTCTGAAACAAGAAAAACAAAAAACAAATATGAACCATACATAAGTCAACTGCTGAAGCATACATATCCTTCCATTATCAATGAGTTATTTCCAACTAGAAAACAGGAACATACAGGTTAAAAGGTAATAGTTTTGGGGGCTGGGGAGATAGCTCCATGGCACAAGTGCCTGCCTGGCAAGTGCAAGATCATGAGTTCAAACCCTGGTCCGGCAAAAAAATCTTAATAATCTTTAACGTGTCTAAGTCAGCTGAAATAAAGAAGAGTTGGTATACATATCACATTCAAGAAAGTTACCCTAGCTGAACAACTCACTGTTTCAGACCAGCTGACTTCCTAAATTTTTCACCTTTTAGATCTTTGAGAGCATTAGAAATTCAAAATATTCCTTTCTTTTAATTATCATAACCCTATTAATTATATTAACACTTTGTGGAATCTCACATTTCCTTTAACAGATCTCCTTTTAACACTCTTAAGTCCAAGAAAATCTGTTCTCCCATTTTCATTTTTATAAGAAAAATCCATGTCTTCGAGTACAACACTCATAAATGAACTCTAAAATAATAAAACCTATGATGCAAGGGATAGCATAGATCAAACGGAAGAGCACATCCTTGTTCATCAACAGTGGCATATGCCTATAATCTATGCTACTCAAAAGGCTGGGGCAGGAAGACTGAAAGAACAAAGACAGCCTAGGCAACACAGGGAAACCTTGTCTCAGAAATGTTTAAAAATGGACAGGGTTATGCATATAGATTAGTGGGAGCTGATGAGTTCAAACCCATCCCCCCAAAAAAACCACAACCCTTTTCTCTCCTCTCCTCCTTTTTTAAACATCAGTTCTATTTTACCATAATATTCAAAGAAAATTTAGTAACTAAGCCAAGATTTGTACATTTGAGGAGAAAAGGGAGAGGAAAAGTTAGGTTCTGCCTATTTTTTTTATGTTCGTTTATAATGAACTAAAGGTGTAACTTCATTCTCTGAAATTTTGAATTCTGACTTCGTTAATTTTTTTTTTTTTTTTTTTTTTTTTTTTTTTTTTTTTTTTTTTTTTTTTTTTTTTTTTTTTTTTTTTTTTTTTTTTTTTTTTTTTTTTTTTTTTTTTTTTTTTTTTTTTTTTTTTTTTTTTTTTTTTTTTTTTTGTGGGACCGGGGTTCAAACTCATGACCTTGCACTTGCCCAGCAGGCACTTGTGCCTCGGAGCCATCTCCCCAGCTCCTGACTTCGTTAATTTTTAAAAAACACTAATTTTCTGTTCTAAGTAGTCATGAGTTTTTTCTCAAACATGTACAGCTTTCTGCCATTTTTCAATCCAAGCCTTGTCTTCATGCCTCAGTGGGCCTGTTGCCACCTAGTGGCTGGAGTAGAAATGCACATCAACCCATTGCCACAGGCTCTACTCTATAATTTCAGAAGAAACCCCTAGATGGAAACTCCCAAATCAAAGTGAGAGGACAGCTCCCTCACCTACTTAGAAAACCATCTGGCAGTTTATGACAACAGGGAAGATTAGGACATGTGCCCAAAATATGTAATGATTTAAAGAAAAAGAAGGGGCCCAGCAGGATGGCTCAGTGGTCTAAAGCACCTGCTTAAGAAAGCTTGGGTGGCATCAGGGAGTGCGGTTCGATCCCCAGCACCACATGCTGCGCCAGCCCTGCCCTCAGGGCGGGCTGAGCCAGCCATAACAATAAATAAATAAACAAAAGTTCTGAAACAGGAAAAAAAATAAATAAATAAAATGAAAAATTCTAATAAAGAAAGAAAAGAAAAAGAAAAAGCTTTTGGAGGCAGTAAAATACTGAGGGTAAGACACCAGACTTTGGCTCCTAGAAACATAAATCACAAAATCCTAACAAAATATTAGCAGAGTCAGGGATGCAGTACGGCAGCGCAGCACAGCACCTGCCTGGCAAGCACAAGGTCCTGAGTTTCTGATATGCAGAAAAGAGGAGGGGAAATGAGAGGAAGGAAGGGGAGGAGAGGGAGGAGAGGGAAAAGAAGGGGAGAAGAAGGGAGGAGTTAGAGGAGGGGAGGAAAAAGAGAAAAGATTAGCAAGGTAAATTTATCAAGATATCAAAAGTTGTAAGGGCTAGCCAAATAGCTGAGTGGATTACAATGTCTGCAAGCAGACATAGGGGCCAGGGGCTTGATCCTAAGCCTGTCAGGTCAGCCCCACCCCTGTGGTGTGCTGAGATGGCAACTGAGACTAGGTGTGATGGCGCACACTTGTAATCCCAGCTCTTGGGAGGCTGTAAACAGGTGGGTCATTACAAGTCCCATCTAATAGTGAGATCCTGAACACCATGTAGAACTTTCCCTAAAAAAATTAAAAATTTTAAAAAAAAAAGTTGTAGTATGTCATAACCACATGAAATACACCCCAGGAATATAATGCTAATTCAATTTTCAAAATTCAGTCAGTGCAAGTCACCACATTGATAATCAAGATGGAGAAATACAGGGCTAAGGAGACAGCTCGGCAGTCTTAAATGTCTGCCTGACAAGGTCAAGGACCCAGGTTCAACATCCAGTACAGCATGCCATGCTGGCCCTAGAACCCAGGTGTACTGTGCTGTCCACTGAAACCAGACATGGTGGTGGACACTTATAATCCCAGTGCTGGGAGGCTGAGACAGGAGTCTCTATGCAGTCTAGGCTGCATAGTGAATCTCTGTACTAAATAAATAAATAAATAAAACAAACAAACAAACAAACAAAAAGATTTTTTTTTTAAATTAAGAAACGGGCCGGCAAGATGGTTCAGCAATCTAAAGCACCTGTTTAGGCAAGCTTAGGCAACTGCAGGGACCTCAGTTTGAGCCACCTCCAGAGCAGGCTGAGCTGGCCATAAAAAGAAAAATAAATAAATAAAAATTAAGAAAAATAAAGATGGAGAAATAGTATTTCAAATGTCAAGGGCTGGCCAGATAGCTCAGCAGACTGAAGTGCCTGCTTAGGTAGAGTGCAGGGGCTAGGGTTCGATCACCAGCATGCTGGCTCCGCCCCTGGAGTACTCTGAGACCCTCATGGAGACTGGATGTGTTGGTGTATACCTATAATCCCAGCATTTGGGAGGCTGTAAACAGGAGAATCACAAGTCCAATCTACATAGTGAGACCCTATAGACTCTGTCCTAAAATGAAAGAAAGAAAGAAAGAAAGAAAGATTAGTTTAGCCAGGTGTGGCAGAAAATGTAATCCCATCCTGCAGGAAGCTGAGACGAAAGAATTACAGTGAATCTTGAGGCACAGAAAGACCCTGTCCCCCCTCCTAAAAAACACAGAAAAGCTCAAGTCTAATAAATATTTTCATGATACAAATTCTTAGGTAACTACAAACACAACTACTCAAGTTGACAAAAAACAGCAACAAAAAAATCTCTGGCTTTCAGATTTCCAAGCTTACTACAAAACCACAATAATCAAAACAAGTGTCAGGGCCAGGTAGACAGCTCAGGGGAGTAAGGGCCTGCTTTGGTATGTGCAGGAACCAGGGTTTGATCCCTGGTCCAGCACACAGCACCAGCTCCATCCGCAAAGTGCAACGAGGAATCCAGGCATAGTGGCACACGCCTGTAATTCCAGTGCTACGGAGGCTGAAAACAAGAAGATCACTATGAATCTGAACTGTACAGTGAGACCAAACACATAAATGGAAAAAAAAAAAAACTCACAAGTATCAGACATATATATACCAGCCAAACAGAGAGCCCAATGTAGAGTAGGGAATCAATCCTCAAATACATGGCAATTTTTTTTTTCTTTTCTCATGTTGATGAGGATCAAAGCCAGGGCCTTGTACAAGGAAGGAAAGTCCAAATGATTTCTGCAAAGGTTCCCTCATTCAATGGAAAACAGTCCTTCAACCAGTAAAGCTGGGAAAATGATATCCACGTCAAAAAGAATGAAAAGAATGAAGTTGAACATTACCTTGTACCATATGGAAAAACTGAACTCGATATTAAATACTTGCACATTCTTGGCTATGATATCAAAAGCACAAGCAATAGCCGGGCGTGGTGGCTCACACCTGTAATCCCAGCACTTGGGAGGCTGAGGCAGGAGGACTGGTGCGAGTTCGAGACCAGCCTGGGCTACAAAAGTGAGCTCAAGGCCAGCCTCAACTGCATAGCGAGACCCTGTCTCAAAAAGACAAAAAAAAAAAAAAAAAAGCACAAGCAAAACAAGATATAATGAATAAATGGGGAGCCGGTGTGGAGCCACACCCCTGGAGTTCAAGAACTTTTGAGCTAAGGCAGGAAGATCATTGTTAGTTGGAGGATGGCCTGGGCTATACAACAAGTCTAAGACCATGAATTACAAAGGAGATCCTGTCTTTAAAAAAAAAATACACACACGCACACACACACACACACACACACACACACACACACACACACATATTTTTAACATTTTTTTTAATCTTTTGTTTATTTGGTACAGGGTGTCACTATACAGCTTGGACTCAGAGTAGACTACTGAGCTATTTTCCCCAGTTCCACAAGAGCCTGCGGTTAAAAAAAAAAGAAAAAGAAAAAATAAATTAAGGGCCAGCCAAACAGCTCAGAGGATTAAAGCATCTGCAAGCAGGCACCGGGGTCAGGGATTCGATCCCCAGTCCTTCTGTGCCAGTCCCAACTGTGGAACTTGCTGAGAAAGCCCTTGAGACTAGGTCTGGTGGCATGCCCGTAATCCCAGCTCTTGGGAGGCTGTAAACAAGTGGATCACTATAAGTCTGATCTAGTAGTAAGATCCTGAACACCCTGTAGACCCTTCCCGAAAATACAGAAACAAAAACAAAAAGTAAATTAGACAATATCAAACTTTGAGCTGGGACTATATATAGCTCAGTGGTAGTTTAATTCAGTATACACAAGGTTTTGCACTCCACCCCTATCATGAAAGGACTTTAATTTTACTTTTATTTACTTACTTATTAATGTTTTGGTATTTTGAGACAGGGCCTCACTATGTAACTCAAGTTGGCCTTGAACTCATGGTGACCCTCCTGCCTCAACCTCCCAAGTGTTGGGATTACAGCTGTGCATGACTATGCCCAATCCCCCCTAAAAAACACGTTTGTTCGTTTTTTTAATTTTTAAATTTTTTTTATTTTTTCTTGTTTCAGAACTTTTGTTTGTTTATTTACTTTTATGGCCGGCTCAGCCTGCCCTGAGGGCAGGGCTGGCACAGCATGTGGTGCTGGGGATCTAACAGCTGGGGATCTAACAGCAGTCCCTGCAGCCGGTCCCTGCAGCTGCCTAAGCTTTCCTAAGCAGGCACTTTAGACCACTGAGCCATCCTGCCAGGCCCCAAAAAACACGTTTTTAACTAAAATTTCTGTGCCGCAAACAATTAAGGTGAAAAGACATCCTCCAGAATAGAAGAAAGTCTTTGCAAATCATGTCTGTTAAGAGAGAGATATTCAGAATACAGAAAGAACTCTTGAAACTAAAGCAGCTCAAAAAAACCTGCAAAGAATCAACTTTTTTTTTTTTGGCTGGCGGGCTGCCTTAGGGGTGGGTATGGGGATCAAACTGCCATCCCCTGTGTCTGACTGGGATTGCTCACACAGGCACTTGAATCACTGAGTTAAACTGAAAGCCCCCAGAATAAACTTTTGAAAACATCAACAAAGACTTGAATAGACATTTCACCTAAGAAAATATACAAATAGCCAGTAAACACACACATAAAGATGTTCAATAATCACTAAGCATTAGAAGATAAAAATGAAAAACACAAAAAAAGTGTCAGTGAAGGTATAAAGAAATTAGAACCCCTGCAGAGTATTGGTGGGAATATAAAATAGTAAAGCCAATATGAAGAATAGTATAATAGTTCCTCAAAATTAAAAACCAAAGACAAGCATGGTGATGCACACCTATAGTTCAGTAATCAGCAGGCTGAGACAGGAGAATCACCAAGAGTTCGAGGCCAGTCCAAGGTACATAATGAGGGGAC
>PVJA010028447.1:0-21232 GCA_004027025.1 Myocastor coypus | reverse complement strand
TAGTGTTCATTGTATTTTCTGTTCTGATCTTTACAATTTCTTCCTTTTGTACAAGTTTTGATGTTGATTTGTTTTTCTCTATAACCCTGAAGTTCAACCTTAGGTTGTTTATTTGAGCATATTCTATTCTTCTTATGTTATCATTCATTACTATAAATTTCTCATGTAGGACTGCTTTCATCATGTCCCTTAGTTTCAGGTTGTTGTATTGGCGTTATTGTTTAACTGATGAAATGGTTTATTTTCTTTTTTAATTTCACCTGTTACCCATTTGTTGTTTGGGAATTTTTTATTTAATTTCCATGTATTTATGCAATTTGTTGCCCACTGATTTCCAATTTCTTTACACTATGGTTTGGTAATGTGCATGGATAATTTCAATTATTTTTCCTTTACTTCAGCATGTTCTGTGAGGCAGCATGTGGTCTATTCTGGACAAAGCTTCAAGTGAAGCTGACAAAAATATTAATACTGTTGTGTGGGATTGAACACCATGTAAATATTTACTAAGTCCATATGTGCAAAGTTGTGGTTCAGCTCTGACTTGTTCCCTTAACAAATATGTAGTCACCTTCTTTGTCTCTCTTGGTAAGTCTCGAGTTGGAATGTACTGTCTGCAAACAGAATAGATGCTTCGGCTTTCTTCCAGACACTCATCATAGGGAATATTGTTTCTCCCCCTTTGACTTTCAGTCTATGAATTTCTAAACTTGTGCTTCATTATGCAGTATTATTGCTGGATTCTTTTTTTTAATTTAATTTTATTTTCATTTATTTTCTTGTTTCAGAACTTTTGTTTGTTTGTTTGTTTTATTTATTTTTTTATGGCTGGCTCAGCTCGCCCTAGGGTCGGGTGGTGCAGCATGTGGTGCCAGGGATCGAGGAGGGGTCCCAGCGCTTGTCTGAACTTTCCTCAGCAGGCGCTTTAGACCACTAAGCCATCCTGCCACACACCCACCCCACCCCTTTTTTTTTTTTTTTTTTTTTTTTCCTTTTTCCTTTTTTTTTTTTTTTTTAATTGGTGGGTTGAGACCATTTACTGGTTTTAGCCAGTATGTATTGACTTAACCTTGTAATACTATCTTACAGTTGTTGGTTCTTTCTTTTCTCTGTTTAATTGTTTGCCTTGACTAATGGATTCATTCCATTGGGGTTCATGGAACAGTTGTACTCACTAACTCTTTTTAGACTATCCTTCAGAACTGTCTGGAGTGTTTGTTGGTTTAGTGTTCTCTAATTTCCTCAGATGTTTTTTCATGTAGTATCTTATTTCTTCATCAATTTCAAAAGAGTTTTGTGGGGCACATCATTCTGGATTTGAGGTTGTTTTCTTTTAGGACTTGATATATTTCATTTGAAGCTCTGACTTAACAATTTTAGTTGTGGGGCCTGGCGGGATAGCTCAATGGTCTAAAGCGCCTGCTTGGGAAAGCTTGGGTGGCTTCAGGGACCTCAGTTTGATCCCTGGCACCACATGCTGCGCCAGCCCTGCGCTCAGGGTGGGCTGAGCCGGTCATAAAAATGAATGAACAAACAAAGGTTCTGAAACAAGAAAAAAAAATAAATTAATTTTAAAAAATTTTAGTTGAGAAGTCTGCTCTGACTTTGATGGGCTTTCCTTTAGAGAAGATTTGTTTATTTTCTCTAACAGCTTTTAATACTCCATTTTGGGGTTGAACTTTGGAAATCCTGACTATTATATGCCTTGGTGTAGTTGTATTTTTGTTTGTTTTGTGATCATGGCTAATTGTAGTTCTGTACTCCTCAAGTGTCTATATGCCAAGTTTTTTTTTTTCCATGGCTGAGGATTTTTCTACCATGTTCACTTTGGTGAATAGTTTTTTTTAATGTTTTCTGGGCCTAGCCGGGCGTGGTGGTGCAAGCCTGTAATCCCAGCACTGGGAGGCTGAGGCAGGAGGATAGAGTTTGAGACCAGCCTGGGCTACAAAAGTGAGCTCAAGGCCAGACAGAACTGCATAGTGAGAGCCAGACAGAACTGCATAGTGAGACCCTGTCTCAAAAAGACAAAAAAAAAAAAAAAAAAAAGAAATGTTTTCTGGCCCAGGGAGATGGCTCAGTGGTCTAAAGCGCCTGCCGAGGAAAGTTCAGACAAGTGCTGGGACCGCTCCTCAATCCCTGGCACCACATGCTGCACCACCCAACCCTAGGGTGAGCTGAGCCAACCATAACACAAACAAATAAATGAGGTTTAAGAAAAATAAAATAAAAATCTTTTTAAAAAATGTTTTCTGTGCTCTGCTCCAATTTTGTATTGATTCTGATCAATCTTATATTATTCTTTTTTCCATCTTCTAGCAACTGTTGCATTTTGGTGTTTTCTTGCTGTTTTAAGAAGTCTGGGGGCCTGGCAGGATGGCTCCGTGGTCTAAAGCGCCTGCTTAGGAAAGCTTAGGCGGCTTCAGGGACCGCGGTTTGATCCCTGGCACCATGTGCTGCACCAGCCTTGCCCTCAGGGCAGGCTAAGCCAGCCATAAAAATAAATAAATAAACAAACAAAAGTTCTGAAACAAGAAAAGAAAATAAAATAAAAAATAAAGAATTCTTTAAAAAAAAATAAACAGAAGTCCTGAAAGAAGAAAAAAAAAAAAAGTCTGTCATTTTATGATTGCTAACTGTCAACCTATCTTCTAGATGTGATATTCTGTCCACGTTGCTTGATTCTGCTGTGTATACTTTCAAAAGAAGTTTTAATCACTTGAGTATCTGTTTGAATCTATTTCAAGGAACCTACTTTTTCCTATGTTGGCCATTCATGGTCTCCATCATTTCCCTAAGTTAGTCTAACTGTTTTATTTTTATCTCCTCTAGATTTACTAATGATCTTCTTCATTATGGTCATGTTCTCCTTAGTTATGTCAGAAATTATTTTTGCTTTTCTTTCTAGAGCCTCATTCAGATGCTTTATTACTTCCATTGCTGCCATTTCAAAAGTCTCAGGTGGGTAGTTTTTTAACTTCTCTCACTTAACTGCCCCTTGAATTTGTCTTGGGTGAGCTGGAGGTCTGGGGTTGTGTCTTGCTTCTGTATCTTCTCACTTTCTACTACTTTATAAAAATTGATTTTCATCATTGATGCTTCTAAATTGCTTATGCTAGGTAGCATTAGGTACCATCGTATTGAGAAATTCGTAGAAAATGACTACTTTTGAGAGATGTATTCTAGTTGTAGCTGGTCTTTGGCTTTAAGTCCATCTGAAGATCCAACCTCTTCAGTTTATTAGGACTGAGAAGGAAGTTGCTGCCCATTCAGCACTCAGTTCTTCAGTACTGGACTATGCTATTGTCTATGATTTCTAATCAGTCTCAGCATTGACATGCAGAGGACAACAGATCACAACAACTATTTAACATTGGCTAAATTAGTAATTGAATAGCATCAAGCATAGCCTCAAAAAAAGACAAATTGTGGGAACTATTAATTTGCCACCTTTAACCATAGCATCAAGATTTATATCACAAAATCTGAAACAAACCAGAAAATTACACATAGTAAATAGCCCCTCAATAGGACAATTTTATCCTCAGGAGGGAAAATTTTAAAAGGGTAAGAGAAAAACATAGAGAAGTAGAAGAAAATAAAACGATGAGCAGCAAGGCTTAAGGAGAAATGGAGATTACCCAAGCTTTGGCAAACTGATGGAGAAGACAGGATGTTGGCAATGACAAATTAGAAATTGACACGGTATCTGTCTGAGACCCTCGTCAACCTGTCTTGTGGGCTGGTACTGGAAGCATAAATCCTGCCTCTTGTCCACTGCTGAGAACTTGATGGTCAGTGAGGCTGTGATGCTCAGAGTAGGACCAAGTCTGTGGAGGACAATACAGAGAGACCTAGTGTCCAGAGTGAGGATGAATCTTATTTCTTTCATGATGTTAGACTTGCCTGTTCAACTACTGCTTCTGTGCTATTCCAGGAAAACCACCATCCCTCTGCCTCTGCACTGGCTAATAAGACCATGGCTAGCTGGAGATTCTTGGTCTCTGCTCCCAGAGAATGTTGACCATCCTGTAGCCCTATTTCCTTGCAATTCTTGTTTCTTGCCATGTGCTGTAACTCTGGGCAGGAAATGGGAATCTCACTGTAGGGATACCTGATAACTTGTGCCATGGAAAGGGTAACTAATATCAAGAAAGAAGTAAGTAAATCCCAAAACAAAAAAATCCTAAAAATCAGTGTTCACATTCACACACACACACACAAATGACAATTGAGAAAAAGAAAGCAAAGTAAAAATGTCCACCTCACAGTGTGTTGCTATCACCAGGAGGCAGCGAGAGCCCAGGTCTATCCTGGATGTTTCCAGCAAGCCTTCAGTAGAGTTAGAGTGGTGTACTGCATAATCCCCACAAGCCTGTGCTTTCAACTCCATAGAAGGTTAGGCCTATCCTCACCCCTGGCTGTGAGGAGGGAACCCGAGTTATCCTGCTCACCTCACACTGGGTGTCTCTTGCTGGCTTTAACTTGGCTTTCTGATGCTGGACATCTCCCACAGCTGCAACTTTTCAGACACTAAGAGCCCCAAAATGAAGCCAACCCAGAGCTGCTCTGAGTCCTAGATTCAGCTGGCCCTTCCCCAAACAGCACCCAGCCAGTTGCCCTCTCCTTGGAGGTTTGGACTGGAGTCATTCACCTGCCACTGTGGCCCACAGCACCCACTGGGCCTTCCATTTGTGTGTTTCTCCAAGGAGGCCTCTGCAGCCACATGCAGCCGTTGTGCCTCTAGATTTCAGCTGCTTCTCTCACAATAAGCCGCAAGTTGGGAAGAAAGTGCCATTTGCCAGCTCCCTTTTCTGCATTAAGGTCACTCTCTTGACTCCCTGTAGGCTCCAGCTCTCCCTTTAGATCCTTCCTGGGCCCTAGGAATCCATCTTTTTCTGACCAAAGTTGTATTCTAGCATCTGAATCTCAGAGAGACTGACCTGCCCCTGGTCACCACTCCACCATCTTCCTAGAAGTCCATGATGGGACTGGAGGATAGACAAACTTGAGAATTATTCCAGGGAAACTTCAAAAGATGGGTATAATGGCATGTGCCTATAATCCCAGCTACTTGGGAAGCTTAAGTGCAGTCTGGCCATCTAATGAGGCCCTAAATCAGAATAAAAAATAAAAAGCCTGGGTGGGGGTGAGGTAGTGGCACATGCCTGTAATCCCACCACTTGGGAGGCAGAAAACAGGAGGAGCACTACAAATCCAATCTGTATAGTGAGACCCTATAGACCCTGTAATAAATAAAAGAATTAAATTAGGGGCTGGGGTGATAGCTTAGTAGAATAAGCACTTGCCTGGCAAGCACAAGAACCTGAGTTCAAGCCCCGGTTCTGAAAAAAAAAAAAAGAATTAAATTAAATTAAAAATAGAAAGCGCTGAAGTAGCTTACAAATAGAACACCCTGACTTGGAATCCAGCTGCAAAGAAGGGGAAAATTGTTTTGAGATCTTTAGATGGTGAGTAAGATTTGGTAAGAAAGACTAAGTTTGAGGAAGAAGAAAGGCAGACTTTCCTTTACAATTTCGTACAGGCTGGATTAGCTATAGCACTGTTACAGGTCAGAATAAAAGGAGGGAAAGTTTGGAATGTTGGTAGGGCCCTATTGTGGAGCCACCCCTGAGACATCAAAATTTCCAGCTTGAAATACCTATTAGTTTATCACAGCAGGAGATAATACAGTAGAAAAACCAATTAGGCTAGTGAAACTGTACAGATGTAACAGACAAAAGTTTCAGTGGAGCAATGGCAGTGCAAATACAAAGCAGGATGGGTTTTTATTTTATTTTTTTTAAGATTTTTTACTTTATTTATTTATTTATTTATTTATTCTTGTTTCAGAACCTTTGTTTATCCACTCATTTTCATGACCGGCTCAGCCCACCCCGAGGGCAGGGCTGGTGCAGTATGTGGCGCCGGGGATCGAACCGAGGTCCCTGAAGCCGCCCAAGCTTTCCCAAGCAGGCGCTTTAGACCACCGAGCCATCCTGCCGGGCCTAAAATGGGTTTTTAGACACTGAAAATCCAAGATTCAGGAACTAGAAGGAAGTTATTCATGGGTGGGACAGGGCAGGCATGTGGTGAAAGAGCCAATGGCTTAGGAGGATGCATTTAAAGGAATCTTAAAACAAGCTTCTTGGGGCTGGGGAGATGATAGCTCCGAGGCACAAGTGCCTGCTGGGCAAGTGCAAGGTCGTGAGTTCGAACCCTGTTCCCACCAAAAAAAAAAAACAAGCTTCTTTACGACCAAGTTTCTCAAGGGAAGCACCATGGGCATTCTGAAGAGCATTTGTTGCGGAATATTCCACTATAGGATAGTTAGCAACTGCCTTTTCTTCTACTTATGACATCTAGGATGACAATGCCAGTCCTGACATTTTATTTCCATCCCAAGTTTGAAGGAGGTGCATATTTTGAATGTAGATAAAAGCCTTTTCCTGAATGTTCATTTCAGCTGTAGACATTTTCTCTAGGAAACCCAGGGGCAAATCAACTTTTAAATATGTGTTATTGTCATATTGGAAGTAATTTTTTCTTTTAGCAGTGCTCAGTATTGAAGCACTAGGCCATGCTGAGGATGCTCTCAAGTACTGAGCTATATACTTCGGTCTCATATTATTTTTGCTTGGTCATGCAATTATGTGTATAATTTAATACATTTCAGTATTAGAATTACATAGCATGACTAGTAAACTTTTAAATCTAGTCATTTTACCTATATAGGTACATACTAATTTATAAGCTGTCCTTTGTATTTTATTTCACACTAGTTTTATTTCTGGCTCACCTTATCATTATTCCATAATTGTTTTATTATTTTTAATAGGCCAGTAATTATAATTGTTAGCTCCGAATTTGTTCGGAGTACTTTCTTAAAATTTCAAATGCTTACTATCTTTAATTATACATTTCTTTAAAAAAATTAGACCTTGCTCAACAAGTTCAGAAGAAGCTACTATATACTAGGTTATTCAGAAAACTTGAATTTTTAGTTGTACATGATTTTATTTTGTAATATAAAAGATCTGGATGTTGACATGTAGGTTATTTGTGCCTTTTAAAAATGTATTTGGGGGCCCAGCAGGATGGCTCAGTGGTCTAAAGCGCCTGCAGACAGCTGCAGGGACCACAGTTCGATCCCCAGCACCACATGCTGCACCAGCCCTGCCCTTAGGGCAGGCTGAGCCGGCCATAAAAAATAAACAAACAAATGAAAGTTCTGAAACGAGAAAAAAAATAAAATAAAAATTATTTGGTACGTGTTCTCATTATGCAACTCAGACTCATAGTGATCCTCCTGTTCTCAACAACCCCAGCATTGGGACTACAGGGCATGCGCTACCACACCTAGTCTCGGTGGCTGGTTCAGTGTACCCTCAGGGTGGGGCCAGTGCAGCATAGGGAGTCAGAGATCAAACCCTGATTCCTGCACTTGCCTAACAAACACTTAGTCTGCTGAGCCATCTCACCAGCCCATTTATGCTATATTTTATCCAGTCTGATGAGCTATCTTGCTGGCCCATTTATGCTATATTTTACAAAGTAAAACATAATTAAAACCCACTGACTACCAGGGTAAAAAAAAAATGAGAAACCTGAAGACACAGAAAGTCATCCAGGCCATTGAAGGCTGCATGAAGGACCTACCATTAAAAGCAACAGGAAAGCAAGAGAATGGATAGATTTCTTAGAACACCATTCTTTATTACAAATTTCTTTATTTAACATCAACCTCATCATCCTGTGCACTTTATAGGTTTTTTTTTTTTATATGTAATACTGTTCAAAGTCCAACTCAGGAAAACAAATCTCTCAAGACAAAATTAAACCTTAACTCTGCCTAGATATAGCACATCAGTAGTACTGTTTAGCGATCAGTTCTCCCCTTAGCTGTAGAGTGGCTACCCATGAATTCTGCATAGCTTGTCGTTAGTTCCCAAGTGCTTAGTCATCTTGGTAAACTATTTCTCTTCCTCTAACAAGGCTTCAGTAAACTCTTCTTGAAAGCTCTTCTTTCATCCTACAGAAGCATTTGATGTCCCATATTTGAGATATATTACCACCATTCTCCCTTGACATTCTTTAAAAGATGTGATGAAGAGATGAATATATTCTATAAATCTCTGATTAGATCTAATATAGCGCATCTGGTTTTTGCTTGGCAGTGCCTAGAATTCAAAGGAGGCCTTGTGCATGCTAGGCCAAGGACTCTCCCACTGCGTAAGAATCGTGGGTCCTAGCTCTCTTTTAAAGATGACAGTGCTGCACACAATTGGAGCACTTTCTCATACAAGTAAGACAAAAGCACCACTGTAACAAAATTCAAATGTTTAATTTTTTTCAAAACTTAACTATACTAATAAAAATAAATTATATTTAGACCACCTTCAATATTTGTACATCATCTTCATACAACTGTAACAGTGCTCTCAAAGACATTGCTAAAGTATATTAATTTCACAATTAAAATGTGTTTCAAAAATAGGGCAACATTAAAGAATGTTAGTCTGAAGTATATATCTCAATGCTGAGAGGTATATTGTTATCAAATTAACTGTATTTGTATTCAAAATAACATGGCTTTAACCTAATTATTTTTTGTCCATTTCGGTGATTTCTTGGATCCAAAACAAAATCTGTGTATTTATTTCTTTGAAAACATCATTTGTTGACCGTCCTTTCACTGCCATGGAATGATTTGCCTTCTCAATCCAGTGGATCTTATTAGGAGCTTGCATTTTCTGTGCCACTTTCTCCAGTAAGTTCTAAGGGAAGGAAGCAAAGAATAGACCAGATCTATGGCTTCAACATTTATAAAAACATTCTCTCCCCGCAGCCCATACCAACATCTAGTCACCAAGTACTCATCATCTACTCTTCAGAGAACTTTCTAGGCCCTGAAGTGTATCAGCAAACGTCCACAGAAATAGCAATCCACTTCTTTCTGATACAGATTAAACATTTGCTATTGAGAAAAAGTAGACCCACAAACTTTTTAACAAAACAACCTTTCCAAGTAAGTTATATGCTCTACAAAATAGCTGTTTTGTACTACTGGCCTAGCAGTCAGTGAAGGATGCACACTGCTAAGCTGATCTTTCCTTAGGAGCCAACTTCCTAACAATCAGAATGGGGATTAAATGACAAACCAGTGTGCACTCTAGAAACGACAGCATTCAGATGTGAAATTCTCGTTTCCCAAAATAAGGGTTAATCCATTTACCAAATCTTTCCAGGGATATGCACTTTATTGATTTGCTTATATTTTTTAGGTTCTTCAACGACCAGCCTAACAAAAGGACCACTAGCATTAGATGAGCATTAATTGTCTAGCACTACACAAATCAGACAAATTATAATGGACAAGTGCTCCTTTTAAACAGATAAACAGATTCAATGCCTTCAAATTCTAGTAGACAAATGGATTCATATTATAACAGACAAATTATCTCTTTTTACAAAGGCTGAATGCTGCAAAAAATAAAATCCTCCCCTGATACTTCATTTCACTTCTTTTCTCCCTCATACAAAAACATGAATTTATAATTTACCTTTTCACACATTTCATCTGCAGAGCCTGACACAAACAGCACAGGATCTTTCAGACGAAAGAGGTCCTCGTCTCTGAGTTTATGCTGCTGCTTTGGGTGATGCAGTGGGTAAGAAATACAAATGAGGCCGCGAACAAAATCATCAGCTTCATCTGGCTCCACATGACACATGACAGAAGCAGCTGCTCTTGAGCCCATTGAACGACCTAAAGTCAATTAAGATTGTTTGAAATACAAACATGTATACAAAGTACCAGTAAGAATGTGGCAAAATTAAGATTTTACTTATTGTTTTAACATTTTTATTAACTAGAAAAATAAGTCCACAATACTTACATTAGAAATCACAGCTTTATGAAAACCAAAACAGGGCCGGTGAGATGGTTCAGCGGTCTAAAGTGCCTACTCAGGCAAGCTTAGGCAACTGCAGAGACTGCAGTTCGATTCCCGGCACCGCATGCCGCGCCAGCCCCACCCCCTGGGCAGGCTGAGCCAGCCATAAGTAAATAAATAAATATTTAAAAATAAGTAAATAAAAAAAAAATAAATAAAAAATAAGTAAATAAATATAAAATAACTTAAAAAAAAAAACCAAAACACTGCTCAAGCTTAAGTCAAATTTTTTTCAAAAAGTAGTTCTTTGAAGAAAACATAAACGTGAAGACATTTCTGTGAAGGAATCATTTACAAGACAATGATTCAAAGATATAAATAAAAGGAGACAGGCTCAGCATGGTGGCATACACCTATAATCCCAGCACTCAGGAGGCTGAGGGAGGAGGATCCCTGCAAGTTTGAGACCAGTGTGGGCTACAAAGTGAGCTCAAGGCCAGACTGAGTTGTAACACAACATCTTTAAGTTATAATATACTAAGTTTAAATTTGCTTTGATATGTAAAATATTTTAATATCAAGGTGGCCATTTACTAAAACATAAAATTATTCTTGTATTAATTCCCTGTTATCAACTAACAATGCATACGCTTTGCAACTTACCTCCCAGGAAAACACCTGCCAGTTTGTATTCTCCTGAGGTCTTTAGGTAATTCTAGATAAAAATAACCAAAGGATTGTGATTCTTTTCTCCTATACAATATTCCCCCAAACAGTGAAGACATTATTTATCATTCCTTTCATGTATGAAAACCTATACAAAAACTCAAAAATCTTTAAAGATTCTTGAAAAATTCTTACCTCTTCTGCTCATCTTTTAACCATTAATTTACATTTTGGGTAACATGTGAGAAAAAATGAATTTCTTTCATAAAAATATTCAAGCAATGTAGTATTTTTACACAAAAGTATTCTGAAAAGCCAGAGGCTTCCAATTAATATCAAAATTGGTAACACTAACATATAATTTTTTTTTCAATTCTTTTTTTATTTTATTTTTTTCTTGTTTCAGAGCCTTTATTTGTTTATGGCCAGCTCAGCCTGCCCCGAGGGCAGGGCTGGCGCAGCATGTGGTGCCGGGGATTGAACCGCAGTCCCTGAAGCCGCCCAAGCTTTCCCAAGCAGGTGCTTTAGACCACTGAGCCATCCCGTTGGACCCCTCACTAACATATAATTTAAAGCTCTAGAAAGCTTAAGATAATTTACATTAAAAGAAATTTCAGATTTAAGCTCCATGATTTGAAGCAATGTTTCTAAATAATGTTATGTATAAATATATATTTGTGCATAATATTGCACTTTATGTATAAATATATATTATGTATTATATTTGCATTATATATTATACATAAATATATATACATATATTATATATCATATATAAATATTTCATGTGTTATATATTTATATATTAGCATATATTAATATATATATCTTATTTGCACATGTGCAATATGGTAGTCTTCCAAATGTCAGAACTATGTATTTTATTTATTTATTTATTTTTATTTTTATTTTTATTTTATTCTTGCTTCAGAACCTTTGTTTATTCACTCATTTTTATGGCCAGCTCAGCCCACCCCAAGGGCAGGGCTGGTGCAGCATGTGGTGCCGGGGATCGAACTGCAGTCCCTGAAGCCGCCCAAGCTTCCTCAAGCTGGTGCTTTAGACCACTGAGCCATTCCGCTGGCCCCCAGAACTATATTTTTAAGTTATATGATTCCAGTGAGAAAATCGTAAGTACCTTCCTGGGCAGTACCATCGAGGAACGTTTATGATATAAGCATTCATCTCCACAGACATCAACTGATGGCATAAAAGAGAAATCTGACCATGTAACAGCTTTTGCGTACTGTTGAAAACTTTGAAGGTTCTGGGGCCCGGCAGGATAGCTCAGTGGTCTAAAGCACCTGCTTAGGAAAGCTTAGGCAGCTGCTAGGACCGTGGTTCGATCCCCGGCACCACATGCTGCACCAGCCCTGCCCTCAGGGCGGGCTGAGCCGGTCATAAAAAAAATGAGTGAATAAACAAATAGGGGTTCTGAAACAAGAAAAAAATAAATAAAATAAAATAAAATTCTAAAAAAAAAAAAAAAAAAAACTTTGAAGGTTCTTCATTAGAAGATTTTCAATAAAGCCAATGACCACTAACAAAATTTTCCTTAAGTTTATTAAAAATTTAAAACTGAGTCTTGGAGTAACAATAAATATTCTTACCAAAACTGCTTTATATGCCTTAATTCTATGTACAATATTAAGGCCTTTGCAGGTAAATCTCAGGCAAAAAAATCCATGAGATGCAAGATGTGATGCTAGCGACATCAGGTGAGGAAGATTCATATCTCCTGATGCTCCATGAGTAAGGATTACTCCATATGTTAAGTTCTTGTTAGGTACTAAGCAAACGGCATCCAGTAATTTATTTCCAAAAGGTATTTTCAATTTAACCTAAAATTTAACAGAATACAGGGATTAAAATAAGATTACTCCTTTTAGACAAAAGACTGTTCAGACAACTAAATGGCCATACCTCTTTGTTCTGTGAAAACCAACTCAAGTCATGGTCTTCAAATAAAAATACTAACAGTTAACATGCAGTGCTTACTGTATGTCATATACTAGAAGTGCCTTACATGTTTTAACACATTAAAATTTTCTTTATAGGGCTGGCAGGATGGCTCAGCAGTCTAAAGTGCCTGCTTAGGAAAGCTTAGGCGGCTGCACAGACCTCATTTGATCCCCAGCACCACATGCTGTACAGCCCTGCCCTCAGGGCAGGCTGAGCCGGCCTTAAAAAATAAATAAAATAAAATCTTCTTTATAATCTACCAGGCAAGCAGTACTATTCTATCCATTTTATAGATAAGGCACAGTGAGTTAAGTACTTGCCCAAGGCTATATAACTAGTCACCAGGATTCAAACTCAGGCAATCTCAAGTCCTGCCTCTTAATGACTCATGAGCTGCCTCTGGGGGCAGAATGTAAATGAGAAAAGTGTCCTGAAACTAAATGATTACCAAATAAGTAAATAAATGAAAACTCATGATACAGAACATATACAAATATTACCTCTGTATGACTCATTTTCACTGTTGAATAGTGAATGGAAAGTGCATTACATCTGAGAAGCAAAGGCCATCTCCCTGAAAAGATTCAGTGGTGAAAGGGGAGTCATTAGACACAAGGTATGACACCAGAACTATGAACATGTTCAGCAGCTGAAACACATCTGTTTAGAAGGACTACTCTAAAAACCTGTGTCTCTGCATGTATTTCATTCCATCACATATTACTTACAGGGTTCTATGGGCACTCAAAATTGATTGCAGACACATGTGGGGCCAGCAGATACCATATAAGACCACTGTAATTCACTTCAAAGTCTGGTGCTACTATCTCGGTAAAAATGAAACATATTTTTGTAGGCACCTTTATTTGCATCTTCAACTTCACTTTTCTACACCTCTTAACTCATTACCACATTCATCACCCTGCTTTCCTGAAACAAACTGCACCATTTGTCTTGTGACCTTGCAGAGTAATTTTGGCGCAGCTCAGTATGTGGTGCTGGGGATCGAACTGCGGGCCCTGAGCTTGCCTAAGTTTGTCTAAGCAGGCGCTTTAGTCTGCTGAGCTATCTGGCCAACCCTGAGATGTGTGTTCACCAAGACAACACAGGCAAAGGTTCACTGCGCCACTTCACAGCAGGTTCTTGGAAGCTTTCCTGCACTTCTGCTGGGCAACACCAAGATACAGTCCAGGCAGTTTTGCTTTTGCAGACTGTGATGTGGAGCAGACAGAAAAGGCAAACCTAGCTGGGCGTGGTGGCACACGCCTGTAATCCCAGCACTCGGGAGGCTGAGGCAGGAGGATCTGTGTGAGTTCGAGACCAGCCTGGGCTACAAAAGTGAGCTCAAGGCCAGTCTGAACTGCATAGTGAGACCCTGTCTCAAAAAGACAAAAAAAAAAAAAAAAAAAAAAAAAAAAAAAAAAAAAAAGGCAAACCATGGATCCCGTTTGACCATCCATGATCTAAACCACAGCTGACCTGCAGAATTGTGAGCATGAATGAAAGCCACTGAAATCTGAGATTGTTATCCAACATCCTTTTGTACTTTGAGACAACTTTCATTTTTCAGGATATAGTCAACAGGAGACTTTCCATAAATGACCCGTATGCCTCATTAACATTCACTGAATAGGTGAAAATAATACAGTTCAAAGTTCAGAAGAGGCCTGGCAGGATGGCTCAGTGGTCTAAAGTGCCTGCTTAGGTGGCTGCAGGGATCGTGGTTCGATCCCCGGCACCACAAGCTGTGCCAGCCCTGCCCTCAGGGCAGGCTGAGCCGGCCATAAAAATAAATAAATAAACAAAAGTTCTGAAACAAACAAACAAAAAAACAAAGTTCAGAAGATACCAAGAACAGTGACAATGACCTTCCCATTCTACTTCTTTGTCTTTTTGAGTCAGGGTCTGGTTATGCAGTTCAGACTGGCCTTGAGCTCACTTTCGTAGCTCAGGCTGGTCTCGAACTCATACCAATCCTCCTGCCTCAGCCTCCCAAGTGCTGGGATTATAGGTGTGTGCCACCTGGCTTCCCATTCTACTTCTTCCTGGCACTCAGATTTCCAGACTGAAGATATTCCTACTTTCTATGACTCTTTCCAGGTTGTAATGTAGTTTTACATAGGTACTTGCACATGGCACAGAATTTTAAAAGAAAAAGGCAACATTCTTCATCCTCTCTGGCCACACGGCTCTTCTCCACCCATAGGAGCAATCAGTTGTAACCAACCTGTGTTTCTCTCTGTTGCTCATCCTGGAATTCTCTTATTTGAGCCTGGGAGGATTAATTTGGCTCAAAAGCTCTGGAAGTGAGATGTAAGAGGATGAAGGAGTTTAGCCTTCAGTGTCCTTGTTTTCATACAGGACCCTCTATGAATATGCCTTCGGTCCCTCAATTAAAAAACCCACTACTTTATCAAGATAGAAAGCTGCCATCTAAGTCCTCTTAACAACTGGAAAGGCACTCAAGAGTGAAATGGGGACAGGACCCAGATATTTACCTGCTTCTTTAAAAGATTTCATCTACTTCCTTTTTATTAAAGCCTTCCATCCCAGCACCACCCTCTTCACTTCCAGCTCCAAAAGTAAGGATGATGACAGTTTCCAAGCAATTTCAAGATGCTGTGATTTAAAGGGAACTGTTTTATAGCATTCCCTACTGCTCGGTTAGAATTATGTTAAGGTCTGTTGACAGAGTTGCTCTCTAGAGTCCATTATTTGACAATTTCTCTATGTAGGTTTATGTCTTTAAAAAAAAAAAGAAAACCATATCTACAATTTTTCTTTGGGATTTCAAGAGGGAGTAAAGTTGAAGGGTTTTTTAATCACTATCTCACATTCATTTTGTAACACTGGGTTTGATGTCCTGTTTCAAGACAACTCCTCTCCTCCACAATTCCTAATGAACAGCCTGTTTAGCACAACTCGTGCATACACATGGCCTTGACTACTTCATGAACACTGCCATTGTCCCACAGTTCAATCTCAAGGCAACCTGCTCCTCTGTTTTAATCTCTGCCTTTGGGTTTTGATAACGGGGGTTTTGAAGTCCGGCTCGGCTTGATGCCTTTCACTGGAGACGCAGAAAACATCACCAAATGTCTACAGATACTGTGGCCACGCACTGATCATGTGTGGCCTGAATGCTATGGTCGTGAGCATCAATAGCTAATGTCTCACACTACTCACATGCAGAATTCCTCACCACCTTAAGGGATCCAAAGGCTCCCTTAAGGCATAGAATCTCGACTTCTGGCCGAAAGGCGTCTTTGCCTTATCTGTTATGGCGACAGCTGTCATGGGGCAAGCGCGCACGTTACCAGGAGTTCGGTTCTTCCGGGGGTCCGGCCAGCACCACCCACCAGCAATGGCAAGCAGGAAGAGAAGGCAACATTCAGACGAGGGTCTGCAGGGGTGCGGGGTCCAAGGCACGCGGGTATCACGTCTGCTCAGAAGCGCGCGCGTGTGCCCGGGGGTACCGGGCGCCGAGCAGCGGTTGAGCAGCCCGACTGGCCCTGCTGGCCGCCCGCGCGCCTTCCAGAGAGGGACCCGCCCACCCCCTGTTCCGAAGCCCTCCTCACGGAAGTCAGAGCCCTAGCGGCGGCGCCCACCTTCACCACCAAAGTCACGGCCACAGCCACACTTACCGGGAACGCAAGGCCAGTGCCAGATCGCGCTCTCTTCAGGGAGCGAACTCCACGCTCGCAGCCTCCGCGTCACCTCCCCAGCCCGTCAGCGCGGTCTGCGATTACGCATGCGCGCAGGCCACGCCCCCAGAGGCTCATGGACGCACCGCAAGGCACGCCGGGAGCAGGAGTCCTCCGCATACCTTGCTGGAGTTGCTTCGCGCGCGGTTGCTGACGTCAGCGCACACCGAGGGCGGTAGGGCGAGCGCAGGGAAGCCCTCACCACTGCAATCTGTAGCGCACTGTTTTGCTTGTCCCCTGCCACCCCAGACACTTTGTCCTAACTTCCTCAAGCCGGAAGCCTTGGGGTCAGCCCTGACCAGTCTCGTCTCATAGCCCGGAGTCGCAGGATCTCCTGCCAAGTGTTTGTAGATTTGCGGGTGTCTGACGGGTGTCCCCTAGCGGGCCAAGCCTCTCCCACGCAGGATCTTTGCCTGGGTTATTGAAATGGGCCGCTAGGCCTGCATTCCCAACTAAGGCGGGAGGATTGCGCGAGTTCAAGGGCAAGTTAGGCTACACAGTGACACCTAGTCTCCAAACAAACAAGAAGCAGCTACCCAAATGCTGTCCCCCCTTATCCCTATGTCCTCAACACAACCCCCAAGTGGACGCTGTGACAGTGTGGTCCTTCCACTCCAAACCCTTGTAAGGCTTCCCGTCCCATCCACCATCAAAGCCTCACTAACTGGACTTCGACTAACAAGTGTTCTTCTTACTCCAGCTGTAGGAAGCCTGGTCTCTTTGCCACTAGGAATGTTGCCCTGGCTTTTCCTGCCAGCAGAGATCTCAGTGGGCAGCCCTCGTTTCCTTTCCTTCCCTCTTCCCTGTCATGTTTTTCTCAGAAGGCTGATCTCGATTGCCTCCTCATGCTTCCTAGCATACTATGGTAAGATTTGTCCCCTTAGTAGGTTGTGAAGTTCCTTATGAAAACTTGTTTGTGTGCGTGGCTATGAATCTTCTGTGTGTAGTAGCACAGTTCTGTTCCAGCAGAGACAACATACTCAACAACCACAATTTAAGGAAGGAGAGGTTTACTTTGGCTCATGGTGTGTAGAGGTTTCTTTCCATAGTCAGCTAGTTGAAAGGCAGGGTGGCATGGTAGAGGGCATGGCAGAGGTGCAATAGCTCATGGCATGGATAGCAAGGAGAGAGGAAGAGGAGAGAGACAAGGAAATGGAGGAGAGAAGTGAGGAGTGAGGAAGAAATACTCCCCTAGGCCACCATCAATCCCTCCCTCCAACCAGACTCCATCTCCTAAAATCACGTTTAGCTGTAATCTTATCAGCAGGCTAATCCACTCTGCTGAGAGTCCCACCCCATGATCCAGTCACCTCCCAAAGGGGCCTACCTCTGAGTACGTGAGGTTTCTTGGGGGGAGATCTAGATACAGCACCAGCCATAACAGGCAAAGTGGTATGGGTTATATCTCCATGCTCCTCAAAACCTCATATTTCATAGGTAGGCTTTTGGAGGTGGCTGGATCTAGGTTGTGTGAATATGGGTTAAAGATGTGCGATCACGGGTCCACTGTTAGGTTTTGCATAGTTCTTTGGAGAATGGGAAGACTCACCCAAGGTGTAGGTGCCACCAACCAAAAAGCTTGTAGATAGGATCAAACTAAAACTGAAAGTATAAGGAAAGTTTGCTGCCTTCTCCTTTCCTGCCATCTCCTGTGTGCCCTTTTGCCCTGCTGCCCTACCTTGGAGTGAGCTGATTATAGACCAAGACCTCTGCACACTGTGAGCTGAAAGAACCCTTTTCTCCTTTCATTTGTGGTGGCAGGTATTTTGTCTCAGCAATGAGAAAAGTAGCCATGGGGCCCGGCGGAATGGCTCAGTGGTCTAAAGCGCCTGCTTGGGGAAGCTTGGGCGGCTTCAGGGACCGAGGTTCCATCCCCGGCACCACATGCTGCGCCAGCCCTGCCCTCCGGGAGGGCTGAGCCGGCCATAAAAATGAGTGAATAAACAAACAAAAGTTCTGAAACAAGGAAAAAATAAATAAATAAATAAATAAATAAATAAATAAAAATTTTTAAAAACCAAAACAAAGTCTCTGAGATTTAAGGTAAATTCTTAGAAGTGGTACCAAAATACCTGTATCAGTTAAGTTTCACTAGAGGAAAAGAATATAAAGTAGACTTACAATGGCCACCTACAGAAACACAAGTGAAAGAATGCAAAAAATGACCATCTACAGTCAGGAAGATAGCACTGTGGCGTAAGTGCCTGCTTGGCAAGCACAAGGTTCTAAGTTCAATCCTTGGTACAAAAATAAATGAATAACAATAAAAGGACCATCTGCATTCTGAAGCCAGAAGATCCAGTCAAAGATGAAGTGACAGAGCTCATGGAAAGTCTCATGTGAGTTCACATTGGGAAGCTAAAGGGTCTGCCTTAAAGGCTGGGGTCTGTGTGTAAAGTCTGGAGACCAACATTCAAAGGCAATGGTGAAGGCGAGCTCCTCCAGAGAAGCAAAAGAAGAGACTTTTGTAAGGAGCCGCTGAAGCTGGAAATCCACCCCATTGTGTGGGGCAGAGGCAAGGCAGGTCCAAGAACAAAGAATACTGGAGGCAGTACCAGATTGCTGTTCAGACAACCAAAGACCAAGCCAGGAAACCATCTAAGCATTTGGTTATTAGGCAAAGCTGTAGCATGACACCAACTTTGTTAAAGGTATAAATAAATGCTCCTAAGGTGATGAGTAGTTTCTTTCCTCCCATCAAGAGAGGGAGGGCTCCTCTCTCAGGATCTCAGCTTTTGTCCGTTATCTTTGTTTTCCATACTCCTGCTCTGCTTCCCAACCCCCACATCCTTCAGCAGCTTCAAGAGCAACAGAGTTGTTTTCTTTTCTCCAGGGAAGTATTTCCTGAAAGAATGACTCTTTCCCCTAGCCCAGTACTCTTTTCCTGTCATAGTACATAGGAGATAAATTCCTAAAAAGCTTATAACTCATTGTGATTTATCAGAAAGGTTTTGCCTAATTATAAAGTCTTAATACTTCTCTAAAGTTTGTTAATCTAGCTGCATTGTATAGTTGTTTTGAATAACTATACATACCCAAAGTGCACTTACTTCAAGCATATAATTCAATGAATTTTAGTCCTTTGACAATCATTTGGAATCATCACCATAATCTAAGAATATTTCCTTTATCCACAAAATAACTAGTCACTTCCTATTCCTATCCATGTGGGCCACACAACTTCTAACATACTTTCTATCTCCATAGGTTTAATGCTTCTGGACATTCCAAATAAATGCAACCATGAAACATGAAATCTTTTTTAGTATCTGGCTTCTTGCACTTAGAATACTTTCAAGATTCATCAGTATTGTAGCATGCATCAGTACATTGTTCTTTCTTTCTTTTTTTTTTTTTTTTTTATTTATTTTTTTCTTATTTCAGAACCTTTGTTTGTTTATTCACTCATTTTATGGCCGGCTCAGCCCGCCCCGCTCAGCCTGCCCTGAGGGCGGGGCTGGCGCAGCATGTGGTGCCGGGGATCGAACCGCGGTCCTTCAAGCCACCCAAACTTTCCCAAGCAGGCGCTTTAGACCACTGAGCCATCCCGCCAGGCCCCTACATTGTTCTTTCTTACAACTGATTTTTTTAAATTACTGAAACTTGGGGCCCGGCAGGATGGCTCAGTGGTCTAAAGCGCCTGCTTAGGAAAGCTTAGGCGGCTGCAGGGAGCGCAGTTCAATCCCAGGCACCACATGCTGCACCAGCCCTGCCCTCAGGGCCGGCTGAGGCGGCCATAAAAATAAATAAATAAACAGAAGTTCTGAAACAAGAAAAATAAAATAAAATTAAATAAATTCTTTAAAAAAATAATTACTGAAACTTTTTTTTTTTTTTTTTTTTTTTGTCTTTTTGAGTCAGGCTCTCACTGTGCAGTTCAGACTGGGCTTGAGCTCACTTTTGTAGCCCAGGCTGCTCTCAAACTCGCACCGATCCTCCTGCCTCAGCCTCCCGAGTGCTGGGATTACAGGTGTGCGCCACCACGCTGGGCTGAAACTTTTTTTGGCGGGATCAAAGTTCAAACTCATGATTTTGCACTTGTCAGGCAGGCACTTGTGCCACCGAGATATCTCCCCAGCCCCTAAATTACTGAAACATTTAACAATTTTAATGGACAATTGTTGTATTTCCAACTTTGATTTGTTAAAACTAACACCATTCAGGAAGAAAGAAATGGGACAACAGAAATGGAGAGATCTGAACTACTGAGCTGCTGGTTAGAAAGGTGGAGGAAGGGATCCCAATGCAAGGTATGTAAGGAATGTAGCTTTTGAAAGCAGGAAAAGAAAGCCAAAGGGCTCCAGAAGGAATCAGCTCTGCCAACCTTAGCCCAAGGAAACTGATTTCTAACTCTGACATCCAGAATTCTAGTGGAGTACACTTGAAAGTGTTGCTTTAGGCTACTGTGTTTGTTGTTGTTGTCAAGGAGCGAAAGGAAAGTAACAAAAAAGCTTCATTTATGAACCACCATTTCAAGTTCATGTAAGTTTCACATAGGTAAAATACCAACCTGATTTTTTAACTGCTTGGAAATATAAAAGAAAATAATTCTTAGTTTGCAGGTCATCCAGAGACAGGTCATAGCTTATGGGCTTATTTTTTTTTAGACAGGGTCTAGTTTGAAATCAAATATCACAGTTAATTCAGCCAAGTATTAAAGTGGCAATATATAATGATCATGAAGGTTTATGTTTCAGAATTAGAATGCTAAGAAAGCACTCTACTATGGATTAATGCAGTAAAAACAACAAAATAGAATATGGATTTTTTGGGCCCAGTAGGATGGCTCAGTGGTCTAAAGCGCCTGCTTAGGAAAGCTTGGGTGGCTGCAGGGACCTCGGTTCGATCCCCGGCACCACATGCTGCGCCAGCCCTGCCCTCAGGACAGGCTGAGCCAGCCATAAAAATAAAAAACAAACAAAAGTTTTGAAACAAGAAACAAAATTAAAATAAATTTTAAAAAAAAGAATATGGATTTTTTTTTTTTTTTTTTTTTTTTTTTTTTTT
>PVJA010028446.1:0-27596 GCA_004027025.1 Myocastor coypus | reverse complement strand
ATGACCCACCTCCCTATTAATGTTGCATAGAAAAAAGAAAGAAAGAAAGAAAGAAAAAACAGGAAAGAATATACTTCTCTTTGGACTAAGAGGAAGCAGATACATATACAATCAAAGGTTTTGCAATTGCAGTGTGCCACCAGTGAAGCTTGTGACGTTGGAGGCTATTGAATCTAAGCCTCCTAAAGCTCATCTCACCTGAATGCCATACATTTTTAATTGGTGTTTCTTCCTGCTGTTTGATTTTTTTCTAATTGAATAATTCCATTTGCTGATTTCAGAGTAAAATCTGAAGGTCTCTGTGATTTTAAAAAAGAAATCTGAAAAGAGGAGCAGTATTATCTTCCAGTAAGGCACTTGACCCAGTTATTCCTAGATGATCTGTCTGCAGGCTGTCAAACTAATCTTTAATGGTTTTAATTTTTGCTATTTAACCAAGTCATCCAGAGTATTACACACCAGAGATCAATGAAAGTCATACTTTCCTTGTAAAGATCAGATTTACAGAGAGAGGGAAATAGAGAGAGAGAGCACTCTTCTAAAAAGATATAATTTGTCTTGTAAGCAGTGTGATTGACTGAATTGAGCCATTAATTTCCAGCAATAATTTTTAAAAGATCTTTCCCTTCTCCCTAAAATATACTATGTCAATATAACTAATAATATATATAGGATCAATGTGATAGTATTATTATTTGTTCCCTTGCAAAGTGGAAAAATGAGTCATTGGACTACACAGTAAAAGTAGCCATCAAGGACAGTGTCCCCTCAAAGTGACATATATTGAATCGAATTTGAAGGCCCCTCTGGTGTATTGTGAATCTTCTTAGTTACCGTTGAATGGTAGACAGCGTCTGCTTGTATGCTTTGCACCGAATTATCTGAGAATCAGCCTAGTTTATCAAGGCAGCTTGTGTTTCAAACCTGGAGCACTGGAAGTATTAATTTGCTCTAGGAGGGCTTCCAGGACATGCTGAGGATGGGCTTTATCTTGCATCATCCTATAATAGCTTTCCCATGTGCTTGGGTGTATTACAAGCAAACACAAAACACTCCCTTTCCTACTGTATTGGTTGAGATGATGAGGACAGAGGAAGCCACGAGTTATCTTCTCAAATCTGTGTTCCCCTCTGGCCATAAAATTAGCCCCGGGCTGTGTGGTTGCACCTGGTGTTGCATAGCCACGCATGCAGTTAGGTGTGGTCATGAAATCTCTTTCTCACGAACAGAATTTTGGGGAAAATTACATCTGCCATCTTATGACTGAATTTTAAGCAAATAGGATATCTCTAGCCTTTCTTTTCCCTGTTTGCAAACTAGAACCCAGAAAGTGACAGCATCTTAGATTGAACCACAGAAGAATGGAAAATGCTCACACAATGGCGGATCTGCCCTCCGGCCTAACTAGGTCATCCTTGGCTTGAAGGTAAAATGAAATTTTCTCTTCCTAAAATTGCAAAATTGGGGGACATTTGGTTAGAGCAATGCAAGTGTTACCCTAATTAAGACAGAGGCTAAAAGTTCATAAAAAGTCTGGTAATGTCTCTGGAAAGAAAAAGTCACCAGATTACATAAAGGCAGAAACACAAGTAGCAATATCTCCAACTTACTGTCGTCATTCAAAAAGCACTAGTCTTTAAAGTTAATACAACTTACATATCGCTTACCTTATCTGATGAAAGCCATGAATGTTTTGAATTTCAGAGATTTTTTTCCAATAATGAAATATTTTTCATACACATAATCAGTCTTAGGAATGGAGCCACATTAGGTTATGGAGCCACATAAAGTTGAAATATACTTTATACGCATGTTTTGAAGGTAATTTTATATGTATTGTTAGGCAATCTGGATTTTAAATGAGAACCTTCACATCAGATCAGATCTGAATGTTCGAGCTGGGTCATCCACTTGGTATTCACCATGCTTTGGATTTTGGATCATTGTGCATTTCTAATTTGAGGAGCAGATATGTTTAACCTGTATGCAAACCACCATCTCAGTTCTTTGTGTATGTTAGTTGTCTACTAGGATAGTGAAACATAGACCTGGACTTTTCCATACCCTTCATGCCCGCTATGTGGTACTATCCATTCTTAAAGCATACGTCGAGTGCTAGAAACAGCTCCGTGACCCAATCTTCAATGAAGACATTAACTAAATTGAAGCCAGGTGATGGCATAGAACATTATTTTATAATGAGTCTTCTTTAAATGAGAATGTGCCAGGTATATTTTTAGCAGAAGCAGAGGAATATCCTGGAATTAAAGAAGTGCTAGGGTTCTGTTAGTTGTGTGGAAGGGCCCGTAAATCATTTCTTGTGCTCTAAATTGTATCAGCTAAGCTAACCTCAAGATGCTCAGCCATCTTATGAATGTTGGGCAGTGTGCTAGGGGCTATAGAAATAGAGGACTAGATAAAGCACAGCATTTGCATTCAAGAATTTATAACTGTATTATATATGCGAACTTCATCAGATGAATTCAAATGTGTGTAAATGTGTGTGTGTGTGGGTGGGTGGGTGTGTGTATGTGTGTGTGTGTGTGTGTGTGTGTGTATGTGTGTGTACAGTTCCATGATGGCTGTCTGCAAGCTGGATAGCTGAAGAAATCAGTAGCTTCTTCACCCAAGGATTTGATCCCAGCACGAGCCTGGAAAGGCCTGGGGTCAGTCCTTAATGAAAAGGCTGAAGCATCTTGATCTAGTGCGCATGGGTAGTGGTTACAGTAAGTGTGCGCCTGCTCAAAAGCCAAGCACGCATGCTCATCTATTCCACCAGACTCACAGCTGGTGGGCAGGTTTTCCCTAGCAGGCATGCTGGTGCCCACACTATTTCCATAAACTCCTCTACAGACACACCCAGTAGTGTGCTGTATCATCTTTCTAGGTGTATCTCAGTCCAGGCAGGTTGATGACCAAGACTAATTAGGACATGGTACTAATGTCACCTGGAAGGGTGATATATTCAAGAACTGTGTTAAATGATACAGATGTCAAATATGTTGTGGAAAAATACAAAAGGAGAGGTTGTAGAGTATAAGCAGCTGTCTGAGTTCCATGATCTTACAACTTAAACGAGTTACATATGGTCTTCGTGCTGCCTGACCAATGCTCTAATTCAGGTGGTTCAGTACTCAGATTGCATTTATGGAGCAACAAAAGGTCAGCGGGTGTTCAGGTAGGACAGTCAGAAGAAAATGCCTGCTGGGTCAAAGGTTGATATCTTGGATTTTTTTGGTTAAACTCACTCAAACCTCCTGAGTTAACTCTTGGTCAAGTTCCCAAAGTCAAAAAGACAAGAGCCTCCAGACCTATCTCAATCTTGCTCTCAGGATGGAATATATAAATAAATAATAAATCAAAGAATGAATTTGATTCCCATAATCTACTGATACTTGTGCAAATATTTTTAACCTATCATAATATTTGTTGGAGGCAAATGAAGAGCCAATCACATCCTTTTTCTGTTTCTATAGAGAACAGTGAGTGCCCTTTCTTCCATCATGGACTATCTGGCTGACTTGTGCTGGAAATATTCTGTCTTGCTATCAACATGTCAAGTGTTCCACATTCAGCACTTGATTTCAGAGAACTAGTGAAGTGTGAGCATTGATGGCAATGCTTCCTTTTTTTTTTTTTTTTTTTTCACTCGAGCAAGAATAACAGTAAGTGTATTTGAAGTGAGGGAAGTATTTTGAAGGAGATTAATGACAATATGTCTTTTAATGTAATAAACCTTGTTAAAAATTTGTGATCACTGTATATTTTGATTAGTTTTTGTTGTATTTGCATATGTCCTGGTCATTTGGCCTCTGAGGTAGCCTTTGGCCCCATTTGTTAGATTTCTGTTACAGTCGGATACTGTGGAAAATACTCCAGATTCACATGCAAAGTTTCTGTTTTTTTTTTTTTTAAATCTTTGCATCAAAGAAAGAAACCCTTTCCCAATACATTAATATTAGAACAAGCTCTCTCCCGTGCTTATTTTCTTCTTGCAAATTCACCATATTTTTAGTCCGTTTAAAAAAGAACCATAAAATTTGACCCCTTCTAAGCCCCTTTAGATCCATATGCCAATTCTTGCATTTTCTCACCCCTCTGCTTTTATTAGTCGTAACATTAGTACTATAATTTTATGGTGTGAAATTTTCATATCCAGTTCCACAAGCCTAATTCCCACAGTTGTCTGTCATTAGTTTAATATTTACAGGGAATCTCTCCTCATCACTTTTCATTCATCTTGACTTCTACATTCATATTTTGGTTGGCTAGAGTCAGTTCTCTGGTAGTTTTCACAAGAATATTTATGGAAACAGTATTTTTTTTATTTTGTGCATGCCTGGAAATGCTTTTCTTGCTTTTTATTATGGCACAGTAGTATATCTGGACATAAATCACAACGATGCCCTTTTCTATTAAAACTTTGTCCACCACGTTGTGCCACTATCACTGACAATGAATGCAGTTCTGGAAAAGTCTGAGACCACACTTACTGTATTTTTTCTTAGACATCAACATTTTTATTTCCTTCAAAGCTTACAAGAATATTCTGATATGGTTGCATCCAATAACTTTTCTCAAAAAAGATGTGGGTTGAACACTGAGTCCTAACTTCCCTGGGATATGTTATATTTTCACTTGCTAGAATATCTTCCATCATTACAGGGGTGTTTTCCTTGACTGTACTGCCAGAAATTTTGCCTTTTTATGTTAATTTTATCCTTCCTGGTGCTTACTAGCTTTTCATACTTTTCCACTAAATCTTTGAAATTTTATTATCGATTATTTTTATCCAAGGTTGACTATCTCAATTACGTTTTTAGCTGTGTGGTTTGTTTGTTTGGTTTTTTGTATTTTAGAGAAAAATCTACAGTATGTTCAGGGTCTCACTACTATATCAGACTCCTAGTGACCCTCCTGTTTACAGCCTCCCAGGATCTGGGATTACAGGTCCTCACCACCAGATCCGGTATCAGTTGCCATCTCAGTGCACCTCAGGGACCAGGCCGGCACAGCAGGTCTGGGGATCAAACCCCCAACCCTGCATCTTTTTGCAGGCACGTTAATCCCCTGAGCTATTTGGCCAGCCCCTTAGCTGTGTCTATTTCTAATCTGCTTTCAAAAGACACTTTGTTTCCATAGTGATTTGTTTTTCTCTTTCATTTTTGTTTTGGTATCGGTTATAATTGATTGCAATTTTATATTTATTTTTGAATATCACAATGTAAGTATAGTATTCAGAAGTTAAGGCAGCACAATGTCTATACACATAAGCCCCAGTTTTACTCATTTCTCTACAATGAATGATTTCCACAACTACCCAGATATCTAAGAAATAAGAAGGACCAGCTGAATAGCTCAGCAGACCAAAGCACCTCCTTAGGCAGACACAGCTGGCAGGGTTAGATCCCTGGCCTGCCCTGCTGACCCTGCCCACCGAGTGCCCTGAGGTAGCGACTGAGACTGGGGCATGGTGGCATACAGCTGTCATCTCAGCTCTTGGGGGGCTGAATACAGGCAGATCTCTACGAGTCTGATCTACGTAGTAAGATCATGTAGACCCTGTAGACCTTCACCAAAATACAAAAAAAAAAAAAAAAAAAAAAAAAAATATATATATATATATATATATATATATATATATATATATAGTTTTCCTTTTGTAGACAAATAGTAGCATGCCTTGTATATATTATACTGCATTTTGATTTTGTGTTATAGTTTTAATAAAATATTGGAGATATTTCCCTACTACTATATGTAGAGGCTCTTCATCTTATGAATTACAGTCTGAAGCATTATTTATATTATAATTTATTCAATCTCCTATGAGCAGATACTCTAGATGCTTTTAGTCTTTTCCTATTATAAACAACATTGTACTGGATAGCTTTTTAGGTTTATTATTTCCCATATATACCTGCATATTTGGCGCAATATTAATTGTGTAACTATTGAAAAACGATTTCCACATTAGTAAATTTTTGTAAATATTGTTAAATCGTACTCCATACATACTCCCACAGGAAACATACTAGTTTTCTCACATGCTGGAATAGTATATTATGAAATGTTTACTCAACAAAATACTACAAAATTGAATCCATAAATATTTAAAAGAATTATACCCCAGGACCAAATAAAATGTATTCCAAGAATGCAAGATTGCTTCGACATATGAAAAATATTGAAAGTAATACAGTATATTAATGGAAAAGAAAAAAATCATAATTTCTAAGATGATAATAGCCCCCAATAATGAGTCAATGCAATCCCTATGAACATGTCCACAGCCTTTTGTGTTGCAATGGGTAATCTGACTCTCAAATCTTTATAGAAAAATTTTTAAAGAAAAGTAATAAAGTCAAGGGGCTCGTATTTCTTGGTTTCATGATTTAGTACAATATAACACTAATCAAGACAATGTGGCATGGACATATATGTCGATGCAATAAAACAGAAAAACCAGGAGAAAGAAAAAACAAATTCTTTTACATACATGGTCAAGTGATTTCCGATAAAGATGCTAAAATGGTTCAAAACAGAAACCATTTTAGAAAGAGTGGTCTTTTCAACAAATACTGCCAGGAATAATACGTCATCACCTACAAAATAATGTCACTGGGCCCCTCCCTACTTCATGCCATCTATAAACTCAAAAATGAGTTAAAGATTTAAATGTGTATAACTAAAAATATATAGCTAAAAATATCCAACTCTCAGGAGAAGACAGACTCATACATCATTTTTATTTAGATTAGGCAAAGATTTTTTTCTAGATGAGACACCAAACAAAAACAAAATTTGGCAAAGTTAGCTTCATAAAAATCTAAAAACCTTTGCACTTCAAGGACACTATCGGGAAAATGAAAATATGATCCACAGAGTAGAGAAAATATATGCAAATCATATATCTGATAGCTAATGGAATGTTAGAATGTATAATGAACTCTTACATCTAGCATGAAAAAGACAAATTGTAAAATTAGCAAAGGATTTGAATAGATGCTATTCCAATGAAGATATGCAAATAAGCACATGAAAAGAGAAAAAAGGAAATCAAAGCCACAATGAGATACTGCTTTGAGGAATGTTAGGTGACATACCTGTTACGGAAAGCAGACAAGCAGATCCTCAAACAGTCAAACACAGTCTTACCATAAGCTCGGAAACATAGCTGCTGAATGCATAAACAAGAGAATTACAGGGAAATCTGTAATCACAGCAGCATTAAGTAGAAAAACCCAACTATCCGCTGACTGATAAATTCATACAATATATGGGATATCTATGCACCAGAATATCATCTCAAATTATACCATAAAAATCAACTGATACATACTGTGACATGAATGAACTCTGGACACACAGCAAATGAAATAATTCAGACATGCAAGGTCACATAATTTAATTTCATTAACATAAAATATAATTTAATTGAACAACACAATTTAACTTTTGTAAAATATCTACAATAGGAAAACCCATTGAGATATTGCATTATCAATGACTGGAATAAATGAAGAGTGACTGCTAAAGCCATGGGTTTCTTGTAGGCAACACAAATATTTTAGAGTAAGGTAGCAGTAATAGCAGTACAGTTTTATGAGCATGCTAAACATTGCTGAGCAGTATACTCTGGCAGAGTGAGTTTTATACATATGAATTATACTGTGTTATGGTTTATGTCTAGTTGTCCCCCCAAAGCCTCATGGATTCACTGGGCGGGGACTTCTAGAGTTTGAGACTTGATCCATGATCCCTGGGATTATAGGTTTTAGTACTGATGGGATTATGGGTGGAAGTACTTCTGGGATTATGGGTGTAGCCTAGAGTGGGAGCTAAGGCGGAGAACCTGAATGTAATATAAAGAGAGACAGAGAGATAGACTGGAGCTCTAGCTGTTGCTGCTGCTCTGCTGCCCTGATTGACTGGCTGCCTCTGCTGCCATTTTGTTGCTGTTCTGCCGCCATAACTGGATGCTCTCTGCTCTGTTCCACTCAGCCTTGGGCCAGCCGAACATGGACTGAAACCTCCACAAACTGTGAGCTAAAAATCCTTTCCTTCCCTCATTTTGAGTGTTGGGTGTTTGTCCCAGCAATGAGTAAAAAGTAACTAAGACATACTGCAAGAGAACAAAATGTAAGTGTGCTGCCTGTAGGAGAACTGTTTTTCCTGCTCTTCTCCATTTTCACCAGCAGACATCTAAAATGTCACTGGAGTCTTCCTTACACTGATTTACATTTCCTATTACTTATCTGGCACTCATATATACTAGTTCAAATTTTTAGCTTTTCCATCATTTTGTTATATAGAGAACTTCCGGGCCAGTGAGATAAATCACTGGATAAGGCACCTGCTTAGGCAAGTACAGGGACAGTGGTTCGATCCTTGGCCCCACATGCCGTGCCGGCGCCACTCCCAGAGTGGGCTGGGCTGGCCAGAGTCCACGTAATCCCATCTCTAGGGAGACTGAAAGCAAGAGAATCACCATGAGTCTGAGCTGCGTACTGAAACCCTGCCACAACCAAATACATTAAAAAGAAAGAAAAACATTTTATGTAGAGAACTTCCATGGTTTGTCCACGCCTGTTTGTGGTGCACGAAGCTGACCTTCCTGGGCAGAGTCGGTCCAGGCGCACAGCATCCCTGATTCTGATTTCATCCTCTTCTGCATCCTCTCTTTCGCTTCCCTGCATCTGATGATGGACTTGCACTTGGTTTCCCACTCTTTTTAACATTTTTCAGTTGATTTGTGAGGACAAGTAGAAATTAATCTATTATGTTCTTCCCTCAGTCTCTGACAAATATCTGGATCATTTTTTTCTAATATTATAAGACAATATTTTCAAGGTTTCTTTGTTGTGTGTTCACTGGCTGGCTTCTTTTGTTTGCCTCTGGACCCCTCTGTGCTGATAAGAACAAATGAAAGCCTAAAGAGCTTTTTATATGTGTGTTACTTGCTCTGTTTACCATAGTAGAAATTAAAACTGAAAATGCATACAAGCCTGAATTTGTCGATTTTAAAATAGCTATAGAAAACATATTGTGCGTTAGTACACATCAACTAAAATCTATATTTTTGAAAAAGTAGTGCAAAAAATGGAAGTTTTTTATAATCCTACAAATACCTTAAATGTTTTGTATAATAGATTATTACGCTACAGCTTCTTATCCGCCTCTACTTTCTATCCTGTAACAGGCATCTTATCAAATCATCAGAAAATTTCACCAGCCATACTGGGAGAATGAAGGAGGATGGTAAACTGCGTCCTAGCACTACTACAAACACAGCGCTGCCACTGCGGCTTCCCAAAGTAGGCTCGAAGAGGCTCCCCGTGTGTTGTGTGCTGCTATAGTAGAAAGCAGGAAGAACTATATAGAATGAGCATGGATGAATTGGCTTTTAGCTCTGGATGCTGGAATTCGGATTCCAAGTTGTGAAATAGCAAGCAGGGATTGATACCTAGCGGGAGTCTTCTTGGTCCCTCAGCCTATCCAGGAAGGAAAGGAGGAGAAAGGGATAGACGGAGGGAAGAAAGAGGGATGAAGAGCACAGAAAGAGGCCAGACCCAGCCTTGAATGGTGCACTTATTCTTCCACACAAAGTCCACCATCGCCACGACAATGGCGTTATTCCACTAGGGATGGCTGCACGCTTACAGCCCCATCAATTCTCAAAGGTCCAACTTTCTAATACTGACACAGTGACATTTAAAGTGATTTCAACAGGAATTTTGGAAGGGACATTCAAACCACAGCAAAGACTCCCAGGGATCTTTCCTGGGAGCTACTGCTTTATATTTATTGGACGATATACTTTATCCGAAGCTTATCACATTTCATTTTCCGGCTTCAAGGAATCTCTGTCTCTCCATTTTGATCTCCCATTTCATGCATTCCCTGTCTCTTTAGACACAACATCGAAGCAGGGGCACAATGCCCATTTATAACCAATCCTGATAGCGTAAGATATTTTGCCACCCGTGCAACACCCGCACTGAATACAGCATTCGCATAACAGGAACCTGCATTACCTGTAATGATCTCCAAAGACCCAGAGGATGCCTTGCACATTGTGAGGCTTCAGCCCTCACAGCCAAGGTTGTCGATGTGCCAGGCTATCTGAGCGGCCTCTTTTGTGCAGCCTCCAGAAATTATTTGGAAGCACAGAACTACAACAGAAGATGGTAGCAACTGTCATTGACTTGCACTTTGCATTAATTTTATGTGCATTGCACTCTTCTTGGGCCTTTCCCACTCATTCTGAATATGACCTTTATTCTGTGTCTGGCGAAGCAAACTCCCTTTCTCCTGTCCCTTCTCCCTAGAGCACTGTCCACAGCCCACTGCCTGGCCTCCCTCCAGGCCTTTTCTGCCTTCTATAACCTGCCTTGGCTTTCACGCATCTTTCTCTTCCTATGTACCACCTCCATTGAGTCGCCTTCAACATCTGTACTTTTCTCACACACTTCCTTAGCCCTAGCACTACCCTTCTCCATCCTGGAGCCTCTACGCTGCCCAAAAATACAGAGAAAACAATAAAGAGAAGGGCTTCTCTAGAAGTATGTCTTCTCTTCAGGCTCCTTTTGGTCATAGTTCATCTTTCCCAACAAAACACACTTGATTGAATTTCTCTGCACACCTCAGAGACATCCGCTCAGAAGGCTATGGTAGGGGAAGAGAGACTTGTGTGTGTGTGTGCGGCTGTCCTGTAGCATCACTGTGAAAACACAGGTTCACAGCCATTGGTGCAGCAAGCCAACACAAGGACAGGCTCTCACACGTAGTAGGATCTCATTGATGTTTGTTGAATGAATAGATGACTAAAATCTTTCTACTTCAAAATCAAAATCAGGCCCAACCTTCAAATAAAATGGCCTTCCTTGCTGGTCTTTCTAATTTTACTTCCCCTTCTATAATTCTATGTACTTTTCTGCCTTGCTAGCTGTTACCAAAAACAATATGGTGATTAGCAAAGAACGTAGATTTCTGTGGAGAAAAGTGGACACTTTTAGGGAGTTACAAAGAAGCTGTCTGCATCCCCAGACTAGGTCTAATGGCTAGGCAGCTTGCACTTCAAAGGTCATTTAATATACCTCATACAGAATAAAAGAAAAAATACCTGGCATACCTACGCAAAAAAAACTGTCACGTTTCTACCTATGATACCTGGATAAATCTACCTGCTTCCTTCTCAGTCCCATTATCCTCCTGTTCTTTTGTAGGACTCAGGTCAAATTTCTCTATAAAATTCCAAACAGTATCTCTCTCTTACCAACTTTCTTATCAGAACACCCAAGCCAGACCAAGAGATACGAGTTGATACTCTCCTTACCAGTTCCAGCCTATTAACGTACTTTGTGTCATGATTGAGAGAGTTGAGTTTGTTTATTTGTTTGTTTTTAATATTGTCATGGAACAATTCAGGTGCTGAACTACTCGGTTTTATATTGTTATGATAAAGTACTTGAGAAAAAGTATCAACTTAAAAGGAGGAAAAAAATATTTTGGCTCATACTCTCAGAGTTTCGGACCACAGTTGCTCAGGGCTATTGTCTTTGGGCCGAGAGTGAGGCAGGAAATCACATCACAAGAACACAGTGGAGACAACTGCTATCCCGAAAGCAAAAGTAATTCAGTGGAACATGCCCAGTGATTTTATTTTGCTCCACTGAGCCCCTTAGCTGAAGGCTTTCACCACTTTCCAACAGTGCCTTCAACTGGAAACCAAATCTGCCACGTAGATGTCTACGCAAGATAGCACTGGGGAAAGCAGAGACAGAAGGGTCCCTGTAAGTGAGTGAGGGTGCAGAGCAAGATCCTGTGCCCAAGAAAAATAAATAAACAAACCTTTGGAATCAGAGACTTGAATTTCATCTTGGCTGTCTGTTGCCAGTTCTGCAAACTTAGGCAATACAATTGGTACATCTCAATTGGTACATCTCAATTGGTACATCTCAATTGGTACATCTCAATTGGTACATCTCAATTGGTACATCTCAATTTCATATGCAAAATTGATGTAGTAGAAGAACATTGCTGTGGGTAATAATCAATGGTTTGAAAGGAATTATAAGCATGAACATGCTGGGGCAACTCGAAGCCCTCAGGGTATAAGTTGCCATCATCGAGGCTGTCTTCTGGCACAACTCTTTTTGACCTTGTTATTGTTGGTCCATCAGAGCAAGGTGAATCCGCCCCTAAAGTTTTGGGCAGAAGTGAACCAGCATTACAGGGCTGGCATGAATTGAAATTCTCTGCCACCATTTCATATCCAAATCCTGAGGAAAATAGGTATGTTTAGTTCATACGTTTTTACAACAAATAGAAAAAATAACGGATGCAAAGCACGTCAATTGCTACATAGCAATGTTCACTAGATATATTGTCCCTAGCTTAATTCCATGCACATTATTTACACTACCTATTTTTCCCCTGCTGGAAAATATCACAACAGAGAAAAGCAGGAATACTGTTTTGATGTGCCACTGAATCTACATTAATTCTTAACCTGGATCAGCTCCAAATCTACACTTTGTTCTTTAAGAAGTGCTAACTACTTTCAGTGAATCCTTCGATCAAGTTTTATACACCACAGCATCTGCCTCTGAAGGGTGGTTCCCAAGTCGTGTGTCACTGACTGATGAGAATGCTATAGAATCATTGAAATATTCCATAAGATTTATCTATAGACCAAATAAATTAAAACATAGCTATGATTAAATGGAATTTCTTCACATGTTTTAACATTTAATGTGGTTTAACTTTAAAATATAAAAAGGCCAGGAAGCAGTATCTTTCAGAAAATTTCCAAATGACTGGAACCATAACCAATTAATTTATGTCATCAAAATCCTAACACAGCTGTAGGCAGGGGAATACTTAATCAGCATTGCTTGATGGTGGTTTGATGGAACAAGGAGAGGTGAGGACAAAAATAGGAACATGAAAATTAGAGGTGATGAAACCTGACCTAGATGTCTTTTCTGGTAAGTATTATGCTTCTCTAAAATTTCAAATTCTTGATTGAAATAGCCTCCACCTAAACTTCTCCTACTTAGATTTATGATTGTGTGGTTAAGGTGCTGCCAATGGAGCAGGGGACAAATGCTTAACTGAATACTAATTTTCATGATAGAAGATAATGACACACACAACAGACAGAAGCGAGTCTGAAATGCCATACGCCACTGCAGTTAGAGAGACAGGCATGTTTGTTTTAATGCACTTAAAGGTAAAGAGGGAAAACTTGTTAGAAATGTTCCACATGCCTAAAGGTTGATTTGATTAAATTTTTCATTATATCTTTTTAAAAAGCAATTCCCTACATAATACTGAATGTTAAGTCATGATTTCTTTTTCTTTCTCTCCCTCTCTCCTCTTCCTTTTTCTCCTTCTCTCCTGTCTTCCCCCACCTCCCCTCATGCCCAGTGCATGAGAGTCACATTGGACATGTGAAATTTACTGGAATCTGTAAGATACAACCACAAGATCATCCTAAGAGAAAGAATAGGATAGACTAGAAAATAAAAGAACAGAAGAGCAAATCTGAGTCAAAACATGAATGAATCTCAGTGCTATGAAAGATTAGGGCAGGAAGGCCAGCAAGATAGCTCAGTGGACTGAAGAGCCTACTTAGGCAAGCTTAGGCAGACGCAGGGACCATGGTTCCATTGCTGGCACCACATGCTGCACTAGCCTCGTCCCCCAGGGCAGGCTAAGCTGGCCAGAGACCAGGTGTGGTGGCGCAGGCCTGTAATCCTAGCACTGGGGAGGTTGAAAGCAGGAGGATCAGCAGGAGTCTGAGCTGCATTAGTGAGACCCTGCAAGCAACCAAATACACTTTTTTTTTAAAGTAAAAAAATAAAAAATAAAAAAGATTGGAGCAAAAGGGTCACAAGTTCAAGCTTTGTCTGAGCAATTTAACAATGTAGCAAGACCCTATCTTAAAATTTAAAAAGCAGAAATGTTTTTGTATTGAGTTTATGGGAAGGGTCCTGAGTTCAACCTCCACTAAAAAAAAAAACCTTGACTAAGTTCTACGAATGTGCTTTTATATATAGGGGATTTCTAATGTTTTCCTCAGCTATTGTTTTCAAGAATGAAACCCTTGGGCTGGTAGCCAGAATCAGACTGTATTCTGATGAGGAAAAACAAATTCTCTTCATCTCCACCTAGCTTCTTTCATTCTACTTAGAAAAAGAGAGAGAGAGAGAGTAAGTTGAAAATGTCACAAAACGTAACGCTTTGCCTCTATGAGTGCACTTGACTCAAGAATTATCTCATTAAGCACCATAACAACTTTGTAAAGCAGGGGTGAGTATTACCTCCATCTTACATATACAGAAGTCAAAGAGCAAAATGCCCAAGCCAAACATCTCATGAGCTTCAAAAATGAGATTTGAGGCCAGAGATCTAGCTCAGTGAAATAAGTGCCTGCCTGGTAAGTACAAGGTACTGAGTTTGATCATTGGTACCGAAAAATTTTAAAAAAGAACAAAATGAGAATGAGATTTGGGTTTGCACATGGCCAAGGGCACATTCTGCTTTTACCACTTTATCTGTGACCCTTTTCTTTCCCCTCACTTTGATTTGTTTGCATCCATAATAAGTTAAAGAATCTGACGAAAAGTATAAGCAGGGAAAGCCTTAAAAGGGGGGGGGGGGCTGGTGAGATAGCTCAGCAGTCTAAAGCACTTGCTTATGTAAGCTTAGGTAAGCACAGGGACGGAGGTTTAATCCCCAGTACCACATGCTGTGCCAGCCCCACCTCCAGGGCAGGCTTACTTAAACATACATAAGTAAAGTTTAAAAAATAAAAAGGGACACACCAAGCTAGTTCAGCCTTGTGGATGAGTGCTAGAGGGCGGCCTCCTTCCTGTGCACATGCTGTCAAGTAAAAGCACACATGTCATTAATTCAGCAGAGTGAGTGAGAAAATCTGGACAATTACACCAAATCAACTGGATAATAAGCTAAATTATCACATACTTGAATGTTGATTTGGGAATTAAAGAACAATTTAGTCTAAATCTTAAAAATGGACAAATAGACTTCCTACCAAAGATGAACATTAAAATGAAACATAATGGAGAATTAACCAGCCACAATCAGCAGTGTAATTGTCCAAGGTACCCTGTGCATGTACATATATATTTATTTTTCACTTGTTTCTTTTCTCCTTTCCATCATCCTAGGAAGGGGCAGTTCATGTATAATTTCTTTTCCTCTATCTCTTAAATTTTTATAATTTCTTGGCCAATTTTACACATTTATACCTAGTAACCTGAATAACTAGTTTGAAGATAACAGTATGCAATATAATGCCAATTGCTGAATTCCTATCATTTTGGTTAGTGAAATTCTGAATCATTTCTAATGTTTTCCTTTTCATTATTTTTGTATTCTCTCTACAAAATAAAAAAGAAACTTATAGCAGTGAAAAATATTTTAAAGGCATCTAAAATGAAGATAAGAAATTAAAGCAAAAAAGACACTATAAAGAAAGCCCAAAATTAGTGTGGCTTGTTTTTGTTTACACAACTGAGAAGAAAAAATATGCACTGCACTAGTTTCTGGAGAATGAGTTGTCTATGAGTGGAAGACAAGTTATAAAGAAATCGATTTGAGCTGGATCATTAATGTCAAATATTTAAGTCTATAATTGAATTTCACTTGTAATCATATATCAACAATGAGACATAATACTGGATGAATTAGCGTGAGGGGAAAATAGAGTGGGAAAGAAAAAAAAAATAAAGCGGAGATCCAGTTATAAAATGCTTGCATAATAAAGATTTGAGAGAGGAAAGATCTTAAATACAGTGGTGATAATGTATATAAAAAGAAGGGGCAGATATGAAATTTTGAAAGAATTTTTAGCACATCTTAATAGGTCAGACATGGGCAACGAAGAGATGAAAGGACTCAAAAATAACTTCAAAGCCAACTGACTATGTGCTAAAATATGATAATGGCTTAGGTGGATCACAGGAAGAAGGAAAGTTGGTTATATCAGTAGGCAGATCAAGTGTTCCAAATGTCTACTTCAGGAAAAAAGGAAGAAATGTGCATGTAATTGGGCCAGCTAGATAGCTCAGAGGATTAAATCATGTGCTTAGGCAGGCACAGGGATAGGGGTTCGATTCCCAGTGTGCTGTGCTGCTCCAGTTCCCAGGGGGCATGCTGAGCTAGTGAAACAGTGAGTCCCATCTGTGTAGTGAGACCCTGTAGACCCTATAGACCTTGTATTACACAAATAAAACAAAAAACAGAAATTTGCATGTAATTGATTGATAGAGAATTGGAAATCTTGCAATTGGAGAAATAATTCAGTCAATGTTTGAGGTTCTTTGGAAAAGTAGCTTCATAAACACCAGTATTATATTTGTGTGAATTGGCAAGCCATTCAAAGACGGTCAAGAATTCCATTTTTGAATATGATAGAATCACAGGGTGCATATTTACCCTCTATCATAGTTATTTTCTTATTGTTGGGACAAAATACCCAATGCTCACAAGTTAAAGGAAGAGAGGTTTGTTCTGGCTCACAGTTTGTAGACTTGAGTCTACAATCAGCTGGCTGCAAGACACAGTGGCATTGCAGGGAGGCCTGGCAGAGGAGAGGTGCACATGGCACAGGAGGGAAGAAGCCTGACAGAGACGGACGCAGGAAGCAGAGTTACCCCCAGTGACCATCTTTACGAGCCAGGATTCACCTCCCAGCATCACATGTAACTATGAATTCACCATTGGACTAATCCACTGAAAAGTATTGCAGCTATAATAAGATCACCTCCCAAAGCCCTATCTATGAATTCATGAGGCCTTAGGGGGACTTCAAAATATAAATACATATCACTTTTTTGTCTCAGCCACAAATATGAAATCAAACTTTTGAAGTACTCAACAACACACACTTCAGTTTTTCCTCCGAGGGGGAAAAAAAAAAAATGCACCGAACCCTACAAAAGCTTCTATATTACTCTCTATAGTCTTATTAATCCTAGTAGAACAAAGTGGCTTTAATTTTGGGTGGGGAGAGGGGACAGAGAATTTTCCAGAAAGTTATAGAAAGATATTCAACTAAGTATCATTCAAGTATAAGTAGTTATTTTCATATATGCCAACAGAAACTAGTCAATGATGAAAAACAAAAACTGTTGGAAAACAGTCAACTGGAAACATCTAGAGCTCACACAATACTAGATATAGTCATGTTTGTAGCAGTGTAGAAAACTCACAGAGTAATGGACAGAGCTCTTAGAGGGTTATTATTTATGTTATGGAGCTACACAGCTCCTAGACAGAGGTCAAAAGTTAGAAATAAACAATCTGAAATTCCAAAAAGGGGGGAGGGGGAGATAGCTCAGAGGCACAAGTGCCTGCCTGGCAAGTGTAAAGTCCTGAGTTCGATCCGTGGCTCAAACAAACAAACAAACAAACAAATCCAAAAAGATATACCATATAATTAACTATAGATTAATTGAATTAAAAAATGATGTCAGTCAAAATTGCACCAAAATCAACTACAATAAAATTTAAAAAGTCATAACAAGAAGACAATTGGCAACTTATAGGACAACATCAAGCACAACAGCTACACAGAGTAACCAAACAAAGGCGACTTTGAATAGTATTTCCCAAATTACTAGTAAAAACATTTCCAAGTTAGACAAACCTACAAATTATACAAATCCACAAAGTGGAAAGTTCAACGAACACTAAGGAGAAAAAAAATAGCTGTGTGAAGAAATATTATGATCAAATTTCTGGAAACCACTGATAACGAGAAAAATCTTAAGATCAGCAGAGAAAAAAAACATAGTACATTTTGTACAGAGAAGTTAACATAATGAAAGCAGGAAGTTTCTCATCAAAAACAATACTAGGCAGGAGACAGTGGGATGATAACCATAAGAGAACACACCATCACTGGGGCAGGCTATACCCAGGAAGCATACCATTCAAAAGTAAAAAGTGAAACAACACTTTTGCTTTATGCAAAAAAAAGTGTAGATAATTAATTTCCAGATTTCTCATATAAGTACTATAAAGAAATATAAATAAAAGTTCATTAGGCAGCAGGAATATATTAAATGAACCAAGTAAGCAAATAAAAAATAATCATAAAAGATACTATGTTAATCCAGGCAGAAAAAAAGATAATTAACAAATGGCCTAAATAGAAGGAGAATAGACATATAGGTTAAATCCAATCATATTGACAAAAATACAAACTGTAAATGCTGCAAATACGTCATTTAAAAACTGAATAGGGCAATAGAATTTTAAAACGAACACCTGATTATCTAATGTCTATAATAAACCTACTTCAAATATGAAGGTCCAATAATTAAAAATTTACTATATGAGGAAATACGTACACTAGAAACATTAATTAAATTGAAATGGAATGCATCAAATAACTTCAAATATTTCAGAACAAAAAAATCACCAGAGATAAGAGAGAAATGCTATTTAAAATGCCATTTAAAAACATGATAATCTCAAATTCTGAACAGAGTGCATTTGTTGCTATTTATTTGGTTGTGTTTCTTTTCATGTCTTGCTTTTTGTGCTTGTTTTTGTTTAGTTTTTGAGCAGAGTCTTGGAAAGTCAGAACGAGGTGAGCATATGGTCCACACTCAGCCTGAATTTGCAGGCTTTCGACCTCGCCCTCCCAGGCTGCGGAGATTATAGGCACATGCCAATTTTCCCAGCTTGAACTTTTATTTTTCTTGTTACTTTCTTGTTGTTGATACAGGGTCTCGCCACAGAGCTCAGACTTATAGTGATCTTCCCGCCTCCCCCTCCCCCGTGCTGGCATTATAGCCACGCACCACCACACCTAGCTTCAGGGCCAGCACGGCTCACCCCGGGTTCCAGGGTCTGTACAGCATGCAGCACCAGAGATTAAACTTGGAACCTTGTGTTTGCCAGGCAGGCACTCAGGCTGCTGAGCTATCACCCCAGCCCTTGAAAAATTTTTAAACACAAGAAAGTTCAAGTTTAAGGAAAAAAATAGACAAATTCATAAACATATTTACAGATAAAAGTATTATATTCTTAATAATCAATAGAAGTAAAGAAAAACACAATAAAGACAGAAACACTGAAGAAACATTACAAAACCAACTGAACTTTTGAATATATTCAACATGCCACCAAACTTAAAAATACATTTTTTTTGGCAAGAAGAAAATTCATCTTTATGTATTTGTATTATAAAACTGCTATTTATAAACTGTAAAAACATTGAAAATTGTACAAAATACATACTCGAGCCAGGAGTGTTATTATAGGCTTGTGATCCCTGCATTTGGGAGGCTGAGACAGAAGGAATGAGTAATGAGTTCAAGGCCAACCTGGATTACACTGTGCGCTCAAGGGCAGCCTAAACTATGAAATGGTGCTGTAACTCAAAATAAAGAAACAAGCAGCCTAAGTGCATGTTTAAACTACAACATAATCACTCAAGAAATCAATAAGGTAAATAGAACTCAGAAGTTTCCAAAGGTTAGTAACTTAAAACCATAATGCTTTTAGTGGCCCACAATCAAATAACGATATCTTAAGATTAATGTAAATATAAATTGATCTGAATAAAAATTAGAAAAATCAACATATTGGCAATTAGTAGGCTGGAGGTAAAGTAATATTGAGAAAGTAATTGGTACTATGAAAAAATTACATTTAAAGAAATCTTTGAGGTTGATCATTTTAGCTTCCACCATAAGAAACCAGAAAAATTAGTAATTGTTTTCCAAAACAAAAAAGCAGAAGAAAAGAAATTATTAAAAGTCTTAACTGTTGAAAATAACAGGACAGTAGAAAAAAGAGCAAATAAATTCAAACGCAATGAAAAACCGTTTCTTTGAAGATAGCAGAGAAAATTAATAGTCTTGGGCTAAGGATGTAGCTCAGTGATAGACAATATATATAGCATGTGCCTGGCTGTAGATTCAATTCCCAGAAAAAAAGTTAAATTAATAAGAGAGTGAGGAAGAAAAGGAAAGAGACAGAGAGAGAGAGAGACAGAGAGATCAATAGTAAAGCAAATCACTAAAAATTATTTTATATATTTACAAATCACCATTGTCCCCTAAGGAAACAAATCAATAAAAATATGACATGCATGTAAATAATAATAAATGAATATTATGAACAAAGCCGAGCCAAATTAACACTTAGTTGAAAATAGGAAATTTCTGGGGCTGAGGAGATAGCTCCATGACACAAGTGCGTGCCTGGCAAGTGTAAGGTCATGAGTTCAAACGCTGGTCCTGCCAAAAAAAAAAAAAAAAATAGGAAATTTCTTTTTTAAAAAACACTAACACAGCCCACTTGAAAAACTAAAACCAGTATCTTACACAACTCTATATCTATTTTGAAAACTTGATTCCCTCACTTATAATCTTCCAAAAAATAAAAATCCAGGCCCACATAGCTTAATTATTGAATTACAACCAACATTTAGGAAAGAATTCATATCAGTTTTGTACAACTCTAAAAAAATAGAAGAAACAGCATCATTTTAGGAAGCTAGTATGATTCTGATGCCGATATCATAAAAAGATATTTTTTAAGAAAAAAAAAATTTCAGGCTAATCTTTCTAAAGAATATAAAACAAAATTTTGAAGAACATTTTCACAGACTGGGTCCCAAAAAACATAAAATGTAGCAACACTATGTAATCATCTCAGCAGATATAGAAAAAAACATTTAACAAACTTCAAAATACAATTATGATTTCAAAGCTAGATAGTTTTGAAACTATTGATCCGCCTAACATGGAGGTTCTTCCAAAACTAAATAAAATTCAATCTGAAAAAGTTGTATGATTTCTGCTACTGCCAAAAATAAGGCAAAGAGGTTTACTATCAAAATGTTACAACAACATTCAGAATTAGATGTCTTAACCAATGCAACAAAGTAAGAAAATAAAAGATGTACCAATGGAAATAAATATGTAATGCTGTCTTTATTTATAAATGCTATGACAATTTACACAAGAAATCTTAACTTTTGTATTTTGTAAAATGCTTCTAAAGCTAATAAATACATGTGTTAAGTTTATGTAATATCAGATCAATACACAAAAATCAATTGTATTTCTATGTACTGATGATTAGAATTTGGAAATTTAAAAAAGCTTTTTACAGTAGCCTTCAACATCCTGAATACCTCAGAAAAAGATGTACCCAAAAAAATGCAGAATTTAAACTGAAAACTCCTGGAAACATTAAAGAGTGGTAAATTTAAACTCAGGGAAACATTAAAAAGTAGCAAGTAAATGAAGAGCTACAGGTTCGTGGTTTGTAAATTTTGAGATTACTAAGAGGTTAAGGCTCCTCTAGGTTTTTCTATAGAAACAATGCAGGATACTATTTAGTGACTTAAAAATGAACTCTAAAATCTGTATTAAAATATCTTTTTAATTTTTAAAAAAAACTAAAAATAAAGAAAGACTCCTAGAAGTATAGAGTTGAAGGGCTCACACCAATTGCTTTCAAGTTTTACTATAAAGCTACAAGAAGCAAGAGGGTGTAGTGTTAGCCGAATACTAGACACACAGATCAGTGAAACTGAATTGAATCTAGAAATAGACCCATATTTATATGGTCAATTGATTTTTTACGAAAGTGCCAAAGTAAATCAATGTGGGGAAAAAAAAATCTCTATGACAGATGGTGCTATAGCAGTTGGCTACACACACACACACACACACACACACACACACACGCACACACACACACACACCCTTCAATCATTAACCCACATCATATCTAAAAATAAATTTAAATGTAAAAACTGAAACTACAAAACCCCTAGATAAAATGTAAAGAAAACCATTGTGATCTTGGAATGGGTAAAATTTTCACATAAAATATAAAAAGCAAAAGCATAAAAAGAAAACAAATTAAGACATAGTACCTTGTCCATATAAAAAATTAACTCCTCCAGAGAAACTGCTGTCAGGAGGGGGAAAGCAAGTCAGAGATTGGACAGAAATATTTTCTACACATATACTTAATAAATTATATATATATATATATATATGTATATATATATGTACACATATATAATATAGGGCATAAGATAAACATTCTAATTACAGAATGGTCAGGGATTTGAGCCAACATTTTCAAGGAAACAATATATAAAATTAAAATAAATGCATGAATTAGTGCCCAACATCAGTGGAAAAATGCAAGTTAAAATAAACTATGAAATATGACTGCTACTGCAAACCCACTAGAATGATTATAATTAAAATACAGGTAGTACCTAGTGTTGACGAGGTTATATAATAGTTGAAGTGTATGCACCTCTGCAAAATCAAAATAGTAAACGCACTTTAAAAGCTATATGCTGGCTGTTTATTGATTGACTGGCACTGAGGATTGATCCCATGGCCTTTATACTGAGTTACATGTTAGAATTTTAAAAAATACATTTTGAGACAGGGTCTCACTAAGACCCAGGCTAGCCTTAACTTGTGACCATCCTACAACCTCCCTGAATGCTGGGGTTATAGGCACCAGCCACACCATGACCAGCTATTGATTACAATACTCGATATATACTATACTTACCATATATGTGAGCAGTATTTCTTCCAGGGATTTATGTAGAAAAAATATATTTTTGTTAGCTCAGAAAAGCTTTATTCATGGTAAGCCAAGCTGTAAATCTTCCAATGTCTGCTAGCAAGTGAGTAGATAGGCAGTTTGGTGTGCCAAATGGTGAAATACAAGTCACCAACAAATGACTGCTCAGATGCAAATGACATGTTCAGAATACAGATGAATATCAGAAACACACTACTAAGCTAAAGAGCCGCGCCTAGAACACTGAAGGGTGTATCGTTCTGCTTCTATGAAATTCCATACCAGGTAAACCTAAGTGCAGAAAACCAATTAATATTTATAAGAGGCTGGGACCATTGGGAAGAGGTTGAGCATTAGAAATGTTCTACATTATGAGTACGATAGGAGCTGCGTGGCTATCTACACTGAAGTATAGGTTACACACATAAGACTGGAGAACTGCATGTAAACTACATAAACACCATGTCAATATAGCTGAGAGATAAACACTGTACCAGAAGTCCAAGGAGCAGCCTTGACTCATACCCACAAGATGAAGTACCTCAGAGCAGGCTATAGGCCTTTGAAAGGAAAAGGTGGGTCTACACCACAGGAATCAAAAGAGAAAAGCCATGCAAGTTAAACATGAGATAATAGAACAAACTGATTTTTAAGAGATGCCACCCCACACACGAAGGGACATTTTAGATGTTTTTATTTGACAATAGTGAACAATAATTTTACATTGTATATTTAAGTAGAAGGGACAAAGGCATGCTAGACAACCTGTAATGTGGGTGATATTCACACAGGACAGACTGTCTTGCCCCAACTGAATTCAAGAAGGACTCAAGGATATTCACATTTGTTTAAATATCTGTTTAAGATTATTTTAGTTTAGGACCTAACTTATTTCATTAAAAAACAAGTGTTTTCAGGTGTTTTAAAATGCACTGCATCTTCATGTAATGCAACTAGTGTTCAGTTTTGTATTTTATTTAATTTCAGTCTTGATTCAACATTTCTCATCTGTTCAAAAATTCACACTGTCAATAGCAATGCTGTTGGGGCCAGGGACGTAGCTCTGCAACGTAAGCACCTGCCTGGCAGGGGCAAGGTCCAAACTTCAATCCTTGATACTGCAAAAACAAAATAGTAATGCTGCCCATGATGTCTAGATCATATTTGTGTCTATCATATTATTGGATACTGTTTTATTGTAAATAACAATTATTTATGTACAGTTAAGTTGTTACACTAAGGTATTTTCACTGAGCTATCAGCATGATAGAGAAGCACTACAAACATTTGTGTTTATTAAAAAGTTCGGGGGTTAGAGGATTGAAAATAGCTATTCAGAAGAAAAGATCATTAGGGGGAACAAATTTTACAATAATTTCAGGGGAAAAAAAGGACTTGGTAGATTAACACGACAAGCTTGTGGATTTGAAATTAGTCAAATTTTTAAGGGATGGGATAGTTCTTTAGTGAGGAATGGAGACAGGAGGTGTGTAGTAGGGGCGTTTGAACACATGGACAGGACGATGAAGGATTTCAACTCGATGAGTAGAATGTCCACCAAGCAGGCAGAGGATCACCAAGCTGCATACGTTGTGTATCCTTAAGTGGAGGCAGAGAGAAGGTACTCATGAAGAATTTCTCGTATTCCAAGAATAGAAATAGAAAAATAGAAAAAGCTGCTGGCAATCATGGGAGCATGGGAACAAGCGTCATCTTAAGTTAAAAGGTCGGGAGAATCTGAAGCCGTCAGTAGGCCAGGCTGTCTGTATACAGACAGATGATGTGGCCCGCTGCTATTTGAGGCCTATCTGTCCCCAAAATTCCATTGTGCATGGCATGACATCTGCAAATATGAATGTGTTCCTCTAGCATGTGGATTTTTCTCCTGTTAAAAAAGAAAAATAATAAATTCAGTCCTTTCAAGATTTTTGGCAAGGCTGGCCAGATAGCTCAGAGGACTAAAGTGCCTGCTTAGGGAGAACACAATGACTGGGGCTCAAGTCCCACCATGGCGTGCTGGTCCTGCCCCCAGGGCATGTTGAGATGGTGATTGAGACTGGGCATGGTGGCATGAGGGTGTAATCCCAGCACACAGGAGGCTGAAAACAGGAGAATCACTATGAGTCCAATCTAAGAAATGAGACCCTGTAGACCCTACCAACCCTGTACATCCTGTAGACACTGTACAAAATACAGAATTTTTTAAAAACATTAGCCGGGCATGGTGGCGCACACCTGTGGTCCCAGCACTTGGGAGGCAGAGGCAGGAGAATCAATGCGAGTTCGAGACCACCCTGGGCCACAAAAATGAGCTCAAGGCCAGCCTGAACTGCACAGTGAGACCCTGTCTCAAAAAGACAAAAAATAAATAAATAAATAAAATTAAGATTTTTGGCAATTTCTTGCTGATTGCCTGTTTCCCTCTGAATTCAGGTTTTGCTGGAGGAGCACAGCGGTCTCTTACAGCCTCTCCTAGAACACGAGATGCAATGGGGAAAATCACAACCTTCAAAGTCAGCCCTCCGTCGATCCTGCCCTTTTGCGTGGAAATGCCAGCCAGAAGCAGTCCTGCCCACACTGGGCAAGGCCCCGCGAGGGTGCAAAGTGAAGACCTAGAGGTTATGACTGAGGTGAAAATGACGGGCCACGCATCACAGGATGCCAGAGTCCTCAGCAAAGTATAGGATGAGATCGCTGACCAGCAGCACGGAAGACCTGGGAAAGGAGGTCCTGCGACAGCTCCCATGAGCCTCCAAAGTTTGGACTGGAACAGTAAGCAAGCAGCTGGGACTTGCCAGCTGTAACAGGAGCCCCTGGCGTTGTGCATAGCAAGAGCTGCGCTGTTCTTCATCTTCTGTCAAGTTCCCTCTATAAAGGGAAAATAAAACCAGATTCAAGGGTGTGCAAAGTGTGGGCAGGAAGGTGAGAGTGGGAGCGTGGTAGGTCTGCAGAGTCAGTGATGGTGATCAGCATGGAAGGAAGAGAGGCTGAGGGAGCCATCAGGAAAAGGCACCGGGGCCGGTGCTAAAAAGACAGACGGCTGCCTAGTGGCTCCCGCTAATAACCTACCTGACCTTCGACAAGCCGCCAGTAAGATATCTTCTAGAAATAAAGTTTTATTACTGATTTGACCATAAAGTCTAGCTGGTGATAGAAATCTAGTTAGAAAGGCACTGATAATTCAGTTGAAACACAAACAGATAAGCGCCTGAAATCTTCAGGGGGGCAAGATGGAGAGCTCACTTAGCAGGAAGGAAGAGGAGAGATGCCAGAGTTTGTTTGTTTGTTTGGTTGTTTGTTTGTTTGTTTGTTTCCCTTCCTGCAAATTCTCTCCTCCATCCTTTTGCCAGCAAGTTGCCAGCAGGCTGCAGGGTGCTACTGAGTACTAGCTTAGGAGCTGGGGTGCAACTCACTGGTAAATCACTCGCTGAGCACCCTCAAGGCCTGGGTTCAATTTTTAAAACGAAGAAGAAAAAATAGCTTTGGGGCTTATATTCCCGTTCTACTTCTTCTAAACTGCGTGCCCCTGGGATTTCATTTTCTTGTCTCAAAAATAGGGATAATTATACAAATGAATACGGACCCTGGTCCTGATGCAACACAAACAGAATTCCTAGAATTACCGTTCCAAAGTCTACCTGTCTTGTTTCCAAAAGATTAGATTGCAGTTCAGCTTTCTGTATTCCTAGAACACTTCTTATTTATGTTTTGACAATTAGCCATTTAATAAAACGCCTCGTCCCTTTTACCCCTGACAGGACCTGTGCAACTGTCGGTCTGTCTGTCTGTCTGTCTGTCTGTCTGTCTGTCTGCCTGTCTGCCTGTCTGTCTGTCTGCCTGCCTATCGTTCTGTCTCATTAATAAGACAAGAGATGCTGGAGAACAGAAAAGCTTGCTGTAGCTTCCTTGCCTGTCCCATTCAGCTTTCACAGTGCACAGCGCCCAGCAAATTCTTGCTAAACAAATGAGAACAGAAGCCTGCAATGCAAAAAGTTCCCTGTGCTCCATATCAATTACTCGGCTTAGGAAGAGGCAGGTGTAGAATAATTTAGCTCGGGTTTATGTGTTTCTGTTTGTTTCCAGTCAGTCTGTGCCTATACATAGATTCAATCATAATGAAGCTGACAAAGGAGGGATGGCATTTTGGAAGCAGAAGAGAAATTTCGGATATTACAGTCCAGCATTTGTCACCTCCCTGGCTGATAGCAGCACCCGTTAGTTCCCTTTGGCTAAATTTGGATCAAATGCTGGCTGAGTGCACTAAGCAAGCCAGAGCTGCATTGTACCTCTATTTTGTGACATATGAGCTCCCTGCTTTAATCTCCCCTCTACTGTATAAAGGAGGATCTGAGGCTGTTAGACTTCAATCCGGTGATTCATGCAGCTGGTACACAATAGATTCCACCTCTCTCTCATTGCTGCACAATATCCAGCTAAACAAAATGTCTTAGAGAGCTTGGGTACATGTAGTTAGCCTGCCACAGACCCCTCCTCCATCCCCACCCCACACACTCCCTTTCTTCTTCGACTGAGCAAGAGTCCCAGTGCCCAACACCTGCCTTCTTACCGACATTTCCACAAAGGTAAAGGAATGAACCTTTGTCAATTCCAACCCAACGATCTGTTTTGAAACAATGAGATGAAAAGCCTAGGCCCCTGTCCTTGCTACTGGATTACAGTGCTGAGGATTAAAATAAAAGACACTTGATTTTATTGATTTAAGGAGGGTGGAGGCTTTTGCAGGCTCATCATCCCTGGTGGCCAACGAACAACTCTTGTGGCCGGGTAGCTCCGCGGAGGCGCTTCTTTCCCGGTTGTTTGGTTTTTCAGTGGGGCTTGTTTACGGGCCTGGCCGCGAGGATGACCCATGGTGCTCCTTCCTGTGCTGCGCGAGGCAGTCAAATGCCTGCAGGGATTTCTGCGTGTGTCTCAGCACAGGGGGAAAGTGATCCAGGCGCACGGGGGGCTCGGGGGGGTCG
>PVJA010028445.1:0-27611 GCA_004027025.1 Myocastor coypus | reverse complement strand
AAAATCAAAAAACAAAAAAAAAAAAAAAAAAAAAAAAAAAAAAAAAAAAAAAAAAAAAAAAAAAAAAAAAAAACATTGGCAGGGGTGATGCCTGTTTAAAATGGGTTATTTGAAATAAAAATACAAACCAGTGTTAAATTATTAAATTAACTGAAGGAATGGAACAAGAGACAAAGTTCATCATTTTAAAAATAAATAAATTTCATTGAAATTATATTCAAAGAACAATTACCATATTTCAGTGGCAAAAATATTAATGTTGAATTTTGTAAAATGGAAGCCCAATTAATAACTTGAGAACCAGTAGGCACAAAGTAGAAGTTACCTATCGGTGAAAAAGAAAAGCCATGTAATCTGATTTCATTTAATTCTGTTGTAAATATGTTCATAAATTTGTAATTACAACTCTTTAAAAGACATGCATGAGGGTATTCAGTCTCCGTTAATTATACAAAATACCAGACAAGTATAGCAGGAAGGAGGAAAGATTTACCTTACCTCACAGATGCAAAGTGAGAAGTCTATGATAAGCTGATTCCCAGGCAGAAACTCCATATAAAAGTGCCTAGGAGAGAAACACTGCTTGTCTCATGGCATCTAGGAAGCAGAGAAACTGTATAGGACCCAGAGATGGAGGAAGGGCTCATGGACAAGAATGGGCCCTGGTAGGTCATATGCCAAGGGACATGAATGTTATTTTATGAACTCATCAACTGAGTAGGCTAATCATCCCATGACCTAAGCACCTTCCAAAAAGTAGTCAAATCACTTCTGCACACAAATATTTGAGGGCACATTTTGACCCTAACAAAAACACGAAGCAAGAAATAATGATTTCATTTTACAGATAAGAATACTGACACTCTGAAATAGTCAACTAATTGATGTACAAAAGTCTACATTCCAAAAATGATCACCCTTACATCAAAATAGCAATTTTATTATATATTTCAGAAGGAGGAAAAATAAAGATGAAGGAAGTGTATTTTAAGTAAATAGTAATAATAGATAATCAGACATAAGAAATATAACTTATGAGCTTTAGTATGGCTCAGTTTAAAGGAAATTGAATTATTCTTAAAATGGTTTTCTCTTTTTTACTATAGTAGTATAGCTCTTAGACATAAATAAGTCATTTCACTTTTTTTATATGTTCCATAATTATATGAAGAATATGAAAATAGTGCCATGTACTATGGGAAATATTGACATCGTACACTGAATAATGTCCTGGCTTACCAGCTGTGATCAATTCACCTGATATGTCTAATGCTAAATAGCTGCAACTATAAATCCTTTTTGTAAAAATGTAACGGACATCTATTTTACTTATATTACTAATGATAGCAAATAAATCTCACTGTAAAATTATTTCTCATTCATTTTTCCACAAATATGGACAATATTTTGTACTTGTTCTGATATGTAATACATGTTCTATAACGACAAAGACAACTGTGAATCTTCCCTTTGACATGATTAACCAACTGAAGGTAAATTTTAAACAGAAAAAACTGACTATAATTTATGTTAAAAGTTTGACAAATACAATAGAATTCTACATGAGGTAAAAGAAACATTTTTTATTTATTATGATTATACAACTGAGCTTTTAAGGTGATACCTGGAAATATAGAAAGTCAAAAAGGAACATGAAAGATGCTCAGGAACTATAGGCCTTTGTGGTTTTGTCTTGCATGGAAGAGAATGTTACTGAGTTAATTCTAATTATCTCTGTTCCACAGTCCCTTTCATAGCAAACATCCTTAGTGAAATGCTACAGTTTATGGTATTGCTTCCATTATAAGGAGCCTTTGTATCTTAGTTTTGGAGTTCTTACTACAAAGAGCCACTTTTGGGGACAATTGCCTCAACATTTTTCTACTTCATTCTTTGGGCAATTTAACTGCAGCCTGAGTATAATGAAAAAATAAGAGCTGCAAAACCATACATTAAACAAAGACTGAAATAGAAATTAGGGGGCTGGGGTGATAGTTGGGCGGGCTAAGTCCTTCCTGGCAAGTGCAAGGTCCCGAGTTTGATACCTGTTATCACGTGCTGCACCGGCCCTGAAACCAGACATGGATGCCTATACCTGTAATCCCAGTGAACCAGAGGCTGAGATAGGAGGATCACTACGAATCCAAACTGTACAGTAAGGTTCTGTATCCATAAATTTTAAAAAACTAAATCTTAAAAAAAATAAAAATAGCATATGTGCTGCCAAAGCATGCTCAAAAAATAAAATTAAAAAAATAGAATTAGATATTGGATTCAGATTACTCAGTAAAATGGGGGATAAAAAGAAATAATAAATAATCAAAATATTAATCAATATCTTTGTATTTTAAACAAAATATTTTGATATTTTCATTAGATAATTTGATTATAGTCAGTGTTAATTAGCGGTCTACTTGGAGTTTGAATGTAGATTTTATTTTGATAAGAGGATACCAGAAGGTTGTGGATTCAAAGAAACTATGATAAATTTCCATTTTTAGTGTGTGGGAAGATTTCTTGTCTGATATCATGAATAATATACAAATACATTTTACCAAAAAAATTCTCTTCTGCCCCCCATTTTTTTCTTTCCTTCAATATTATTCTTACAGTCTACTTATAGGATAGCTTAAAGGACACATCACCCTAAGCTGTGACATTCTGTTGCTTGGCTAGTACTGTACTGGAAGAACCAGTACAGCTCTGTTATCATTTTATTTCAATAGGTAGTAAATCTGAATTGTAAAATTCAACACACATCTTAGAGTTTACCGCACCTGACACGACCCTCATCCCCAAGAACATTCCTCTCTCAATAATTACATACAGTACATATTTCAAGCTCTGATGCACAGACAAAACTCAGAGCTTACATACACTGTCATCGCTCTGACTTCTGTGCCAATGACAGACATCAATAATTGATCTTGGCACAGTTTTTGTCTTTTGTGCATACTCTAGTCCTTCAAAAGAAGAGCACTCCAGGTAGCTACTGACATTCAGTCATGGTCGGAGCTTAAATGAAAGCGACTCACCTTTGCTCTTCTAGAAGACATTTCAATCTGAACAGCCCATTATCAATTCTGATATGGATTTCATAATGTTAAAACAAGTGTAGGAAAGTAAGCATATCTCAAGTAAACTAACAATAGGTAATCATTCAGAGAATAGAGAACATAATTTCTGATCATTAGTTCTGTGGAACTATAAAGGAAACTCAGTTATTTTTTATGTTAGTTTCTTTTATTAAGAATAGTAATGCAAGATACATTACCATGAAGTCTCTCATTTTGAGGACAGCAGGTCATCTTTGGCAAAACCAGTTAAACATACAGATTTTGAATATTCACAATGTAGTCAACATCTGCATTCCACAAAGAGGAGAGGAAAATAAAGATAGGACCATGGTCTTAACCTCAAAGGGCTTATCTCATCAGATAGTGTGGAACTTCAGAGAAGAAATCAATAACTTCATTTTACTTAAAACCCTATGACAAGGAAAAAATCCATAATATAATGAAAACAAATAGTGCTTTTCAACTAGCACAGTTCACATTTATGTCATTGACAATAAAAATTAGTCCATCATATTGGAATTTGTTGGTCCTGTCTTGCACTACATTGAAATGTTAAATGTTTTGTTCATAAAATTAAAATTAGGGCCAGTGAGATAGCTCAGTGGATGAAGCACCTGTTTAAGCAAGTGCAAGAACAAGAGTTTAATCACAGGCACCACCTGCAGCAACAGTCCCCTCCCTAGGCATGCTGAGCCAGCCATGACACCATGTGTAGTGGAACATGCCTATAATCTCAGCACTGCAGAGGCTGAAAACTGGAGGATCACTGCACAGCTCAGACTTGTGCCAAATGCATTAAAAAATTGAATCACTGAAGGTTATTGGCAAAACTGGCAATGTTGGAAGCTATTGATTTAATCCTTTTACAGCTCAGCCTACTGATCTAACTTTACGTTTTATGTGTCATGGTTAAACTTTTCTGCTGGGTGGTGAAGGGTAAGTTAAAGAAAGACCTGTATAAGAAAATATTGAACCTTTGTATCTCTTAAGGTCAGTCAAATCCCCTCAGGCTTTACTTTGAAACCATGTACAGTGCTTTGTAGAACTGTTGTCAGTGTCAGCCATCTGGATGAGTCATGGTCATTGTTTGACCAATTTGCTGTCTGTGAAAGCCTGAGAGAATGTTTTCCCTCTGGGTGACTCTCCTTACATACACTGAATATCTTCAATTCCTTTCCTTTATAGCTGCATAATCTCCTTGAAAAAATATTGGCGAAACCACTGAGTTATAGGATGCTACAGCACAGGTTCTCTTATGTCCTGTGATTATGGAACACTATATATATATATATAACTATTTTCTCTGAGTTCAATGAGACAAAAATTTTTTGTACCAATAATGATTAGAAATGATCACATCTACAGACTCTGCTCTGCGTAACTACCAAGAGGACAACAATATGCATTGTATCGAATACTGGAAATATACTACTAACATGTTTTGAAACTGTCACATTATTATTATTATTATTATTATTATTATTATTATTATTATTTTTATTTTTATTTTTTATTTTTTATTTTTTTTGGCGAGACAGGGGTTTGAACTCACAACCTTGCACTTGCCAGGCAGGCACTTGTGCCATGGAGCTATTTCCCCCGCCCCTGTTATTTCTTATTAAATGCAATAAAATTTTTTATAAAGAAAAAAGAAAATTATCCTGGCGATTTGTTGAAAGTATTATTTTTAAAATATTACTTGAAGCTACATTAAAATAAACATTGTTTCCCTTAAATGTTGGAGTGATCCATCTTCTTTAATTATATAGTTAATAAAGTTAAAACTTTTGAAATAAGGACAAAATATTTACTTAGATGATAAAATTTGTCAAAAACTTAATTTTGCCCCTGTTGTATAACCATACTTTAACGATGTATGCTATAGTTCAGGGATCCTGAAAACTAGATATTTTCATCCAGTGAGAGATATTTTGCAGGAAAGAGAAAGAGGGTGACTTAGGAGAGGATATTATAATCTGACTTTTATTGAGAATAAGTGAAATCATGTGTCTGACTGGTTGGAGAATGAAAAGCAGAGCTCATGGGTATGGATGATTTGGAGGAGGAGGTTCTGCAAGCTACCTCCCTTAATTCAGTTGTTTCCCTGAAAATAAGAACAAAAATATGAGTCAGAGGAGAGAGGAGACTAGTGGGAAAGGGCCCCTTGGTGGAGTAGGAAAATAAACTGATAATGGAAACAGAGAGAAGCACTAAAATCCACAGTGAGCTTCGCAGTGGTGAAGTTAATGGAGTTATTTAAAGGTCAGTTAACATGGTTTTCTGTCACTTGTGAGAAGAAGTGCTGAGTGGGGAAGAGAACTGAATGTCAACACGAAGTAAGGTTTAACAACTGAGTAAAATTAGGCGGGGAGAGAAAGAATATACAGTACTAGCTATAATGTGAGGTATCGCACCTACAATGTGACGGATGTGGGGTCATCGCGGCAGTGTTGGTGCAGTCATCGGAGTGAAACCTGCCAAAGAAATCTGTGATAAGCAATTTGACTAGAAGATAAGATAACTGTGAGTGGGAATAATGTTTCAACCTAAACCCTAAAGGGAAGGAAGACTTTAGTGATGTTAGTGTTTTCATAAACAAGACAGGACGAAGCACACAGCTCACTGAAAAGATCCTGTTTAAAAGTTTCCAAAGATCAAGAAAGAGTAAGAGATAAAACGAGAAATTGAATACTACGCTAATGTATAAATTTTGGCTCAGGGGCAGAGGGATTCAGCAGTGTAGCTTACGGCTTGCCAATTAAATTATCAAGGATAGGAGTTCAAAACTTATTCTCCAATTTCTCCCAACTTCATGAAACCACAGGATTAGAGGGGAACTATCACGGTTCACTTCGGTAGCACATATACTAAAATTGGAACGATACAGGGATTAGCATGGCCACTGCACAAGGATAACATGCAAATTTGAGAAGGGAGCTGTCAGTTAGGAAAACATTTTTTAAAATATGACAATATGCTGATAAACTTAATATAAAAAGTGGTGATGTTCATGGAAATAAATAAAAATCCATAAATGCAGTAAGTAGAGATAGATAAAAGAATCAACACATGTTCCCGAAAAACATGAGAAAAATACCTTACTTGAAATCAGATTAAATAAAACACATCTATAAAGTTATCAGAACATTTAAAATAATAATGCTCAATATTTTTCTAAATCTTGTCAAATCAACACTTTGAGTTTTGACACCTTAAATAACTTTTGAAAATCAGCTTAGTTATATGATAAACACCTTTACAGTTGTTTATAGCTTTTATAATATCTCTATTAAGTTTTCATAAAATGTTATTTAAAGATTACTATCAAATATAATTTTCAAAAGATTATCTGTAGTGAGACATAATAAAATAATACAAAGACTTGGAGATGTTCATATTAGAAAGAATCTGCTTTGTATTTTTATATAGTGGTCTACCTAACTTAGAAAAGAAAATATGCCATATAGAATCTTGCAGTTAAACAGTTCAGTGCTCAGACCTGAGACAAAGAGAAGGGATGCAATTTCTCATCCATCTTTAATGATCTATTCTTGAATTTTCACTCATTAATATTGTAATCACTGAACATTAAGTACTGTCTTGAGTCCATTTCTAACTTTTAAATCATTGAATTTGTTGCATCCTCTGTGTGAGTCTTAAAACAGTAACACATGTCACAGTTTCTTTAAAAATATACTGGTTGACTCACTAATAGCTGCGTCAATGAAGCCAGGATAATTTTTTTTTTTTTTTTTTTACTTTTTAGGAGAATGCAATTGAATCTGTTCAATTTCAAAATTTTTAATATATTCTAAAAATAGTGGAAATTCTCGAAGTATTTTTTTATATGTAAGTAAGGTCTACTTGAGGCTTTACTTTTGAAATTACTGTCATATTGGACCGCATTAAACTACTTTAGACGTTTAGAAGCAGAAATGTATTTGAATTTTCTAAACTCTGGCTTTTCAAAGAGTTCTGGATTTCCCAAAGGTTACTGAATTTTTTGTTCAGTTACTTATTTACTTATATTTTTACTGAAACTATTCTAAAGGAATCAATTAATAATTTTATGATGGTTATAATTTCTATATTGCAAGAAAATCAGCTCAATTAACACACAATAAATGAGCAATGGTTTATTTATTACCAAAATAATTGTTAGCTTTTATTTTGATCTAACCTGTACAAAAATACTTCCTTATGAATGTATAAACAAAATGTATATGTAGTACATCAATATGTTAATCATTTTACCAAAAAATGCAACTGATTTCTTTTTATTTATTTATTTATTTATTTATTTATTTATTTATTTATTTTTCTGATTTTTTTTTCTGATTTCTTATTATTAAATGATAGATGTCCTCATATCTGATATTTTTAGGCTAAATGCATTTATCCTTTTCTATTCTATTTTTCTGAAACATCTACAGCAGAATCTTTTTTTTTTTTTTTTTTTTTTTTTTTTTTTTTTTTTTTTTTTTTTTTTTTTTTTTTTTTTTTTTTTTTTTTTTTTTTTTTTTTTTTTTTTTTTTTTTGTCTTTTTGAGACAGGGTCTCACTATGCAGTTCAGGCTGGCCTTGAGCTCACTTTTGTAGCCCAGGCTGGTCTCAAACTCACATCAATCCTACTGCCTCAGCCTCCCAAGTGCTGGGATTGCAAGCATATGCCACCACACTGGCTTACAGCAGCAGCTTAAGCACTAGGCACAAGGAGGTTAATACAAAGACTTCCACTTCTCCCATTATCTAACTGCGGAGACTAAAATATTTTGTGTGGAGCCAGTCATAAAAGAGCACCTCTAGGGCTATCAATCCATTAAAATGAAAGGATTACAAATCCTGCTGAGTGTCTTCTCACCCATCACTATGACAGATACTGAATGAGATAAAACCACAACCTCTCTGGAGGATTCAAGGTCCATTTATCTGAAGGTGGAACGTTTTATTCCTGTTCTTATTTAACATTGTAAACTGCTTGACTGCTGGGACAAGAACAGTGCTTGTTTTCATGAGCATGCATTTCCCATCCACTTGAGCATGTCTGTTGTTTTCCCTGAGAATGGGAATGCCTAACGTTTTAATTCAGTCAAACATACAGTGTGTGGAAAATCTGCTGAGTAATATAAAAAGTTGCATTTGTGAAAAATACAAAAAAATTCATAAACTTAATTGGTTTTTCAAATGGCCTGCCTCTCTCTTTCCCTCTCCCTCTCACTCTCTCTTTCTGTGTCTCGCTTTCATTAGGTATTGAAGAATTATTAATCTTACTCATTTTCTCCTCAGGGCATCCTGCTGAGGTCAAGTAATAGAAAATTAGCAATAAGAGGGTGTTATCTGACACTGTGTTTGATGGGAGGGGCAGAGCCTTGAGAATTTGCCCAAGGCCAGACAGACGATGGGTTTGGAGTACCTCTGTGGCTTGGAGTAACTTCAATCCACCCTTCTGTCTGTGAGTCAGACTCTGTTATTACAGTTTTGTATCACACCCCTATGGGCTTTGTAGCTGCCTATCTGGACTTGACACGTATGTATGTATTTTGCATTTTACACATTCATATATATGCAGGGATACAGATAAACACACACACACACACACACACATATATATATATGCATATATATATACATATATATATGTATATATATATATATATATATATGTATATATATATGCATACACATTCTGATACTTTTCCAGGTTTGGGTGTACCTTTTCTTTCAGAAATATTTACTATATTTTCTAAAAATAAATACCTTAAAACTATTATTTTAAAATGACTTATATTTATTTAATCTTGCCAAAGGGCAGTAAATAAAGAATAACTCATGATAGAATTTCTCCAGGAGAAAACAATGGACTGGGATACATGGAAGTGTGAAATTGTTCCCAGTTTAATTTATCATCAATATGGTTGCTAATAAAATTTTCAGGAGATAGTAAATTAGAGACAATGAAGACACAGATAAATCCATTTGTATGATGCAATTAGTTAAAATTAGACGATTTTTTTACAGTGTAATAGAAAAGGTCTGAAATGTGGAACAAATTCTTTACTAGTTGCAATGTAGAAATATTTAAAGTCATCCATGTTGAGCATCTGTTGAATTTTCAGCAACAAAGTTTAATACAAACATAATAGTTTTTCACATCTATAAAACAGAAGGCGGCCAAAGATTCTAGAAAATGAAACAGGTTTAGATGAATACATTTAATGATTGGTCCTCAAATAAGAGGACATGGAACTGTTAAGAGGCTGTGCTATCCTTATGTTAGGTACACACAAACATATATCACCCCTCAAACTTACACACTCATATTCAAGTGTATTTTGTTTAATTTGAAAAGGAGACACTGGACATTTAGAAAAATGTCAGATTAATATACAAATCAATTGAACCAAATTACCCAGACTGTTAATAAATAACATGACAATAGGCATGGACTATTGGCTTTTACTGATAATTACTGTGCTTTTATGTGAATTTACAGTTTACATGAATTTTCATAGCATCATCTTGTTTGATCATCTCAACATAACTATAAGATTGCTCACACTGGGAGGAGATAAAAGATCTGAACAGCAAAAGGATTGTATACTTTAAAAATGACTCCACACCGGGCGTGGTGGCTCCTGCCTGTAATCCCAGCACTCGGGAGGCTGAGGCAGGAGGATTGGTGCGAGTTTGAGACCAGCCTGGGCTACAAAAGTGAGCTCAAGGCCAGCCTGAACTGCATAGTGAGACCCTGTCTCAAAAAGACAAAAAAAAAAAAAAAAAAAAAAAAAAAAAAAAAAAAAAAAAAAAAAAAAAAAAAAAAAAAAACCCGACTCCAATAACTTGTGTTTCTCATTTGTTCTTCTTCCTTAAAGATTAAACCTGGAGTATTGTCAGGAGTATCCCGAATTTCACATTGTAAAAATGGCTATACTTCCAAAACTGTTATACAGACTTCATGCAATCCCAACTAAAACATCATTAGCATATCTCACAAATCTAGAAAAAAGTTCTATTTTTCTTTTTGCAATTTTTTAGGGAAGGGCCTACAGAGTTCAGGGTTTCACTACTAGATCAGACTCAGTGATTCACCTGTTTATAGCTTCACAAGAGCTAGGATTATAGGCATCAGCCACCACACCCAGTCTCAGTTGCCTTCTAAGCCTGCTCTGGGAACAGGGTTCATGCAGCAGGTGCGGGATAGAACCGCTGGCCATTCTGCCTGCTTGCATAGAAAAGACATTATTAAAATTCATCTGGAATTCGAAGAGACCTAGAGAGCAAAGACAACCTTGGGTAATAAAAACAAACAGGAAGCACCTTAATCTCTGATTTACAATTATGCAAAAAAGCTAGTTAAGATAGTTGTACAGCTAGTTTCTCTTAGTTAATTGAAAAGAAAGTTTTATTTTAATGTTGTTTGTACAAGATATCATGCCTATATCTTGTACCCTGAACTATTACTACAAAGACAATGTGCAAGGTATTAATTACTGAACTTTTCTACTAGTCTGCTTTATAACTCCTTTATTGTTATTTATTTCTCTTTAAAATTAAAAAAAATGTAGAACACAGAACAATAATGTCATGATTTTCTCCATAAAGCCAAAAAAAAGTATTGACAAATCAATTGTTTATTCATGCTATAAACTCTGAGAAACTAGACATGAGAAAATTCTCTCTTAAACTGATATAAGTCAGATGCGTTATGCCCAGGTGTAAGATCATCCTAAATGGGAAAAACTGAAAGCATTACTACTAAAATGAAGCACAAAACCCGATGATAAGCTGTCGCTATTCCTCTTAAACATACTACTCAAAGCTTCAATCAAAGCAACGAGGGTTAGAAAAGAGAAAGAAAAAAAAAAAAAAAGTGAAATTGTCTTTATTTTCATATGGTAGGAGAATTTATATCAAAGAGCTCCTTAAAAACCTACCAGAGGACTTTTAAAGCTGATATAGAAATTTATCAAAACGTTCACTAAGAAACCAACACAGAACCTCTCTTTGCACTAACAAGAAACATACTCAGGAAGATATCAGCAAAACAATACCATTCACAATCTCACTCCAAACAATAAAATACTTGGTAATCAAATTTGCCAGGGTGGGAAAACACTTTTCTAATTTAACTACACTATTTTGAATAGTTTGAAGAAGACAACAGAAAAGTGAGTGATATCATCTCTTCCTGGGTTTACAGACTAAATATTACTCAAATGGGCATATCTTCTGGTACTGTAAAAATTTTAGAATTGAGAATTCTACTTTGGAGACTGAGTGTGAGACTAGGCATCGTGGGGCATGCCTATAATCCCAGTTCATGGAAAGCTGTATGAGTCTTATCTAATAGTGAAATCCTGAACACCATGTTGTGTGTGTGTGTGTGTATATATATATATATATATATATATATATATATATATATATTTCACTGAAGTAGAATTTTCAATCATAAAATTTATATAGTTCCAGAAGAGACTCAGGATATCCAAATCAATCCTGACCAAAACATAGAAAGGGTAAAATATGAAAATGATGTCAAATTACATTACATATTTACAGTAATAAAGAATAGCACTTTATTGGTACAAAAATAGACAGCTAGGCCATGGAACATAATAGAAGACAATGACCCAACTCTATATACTTTAGCTATTCAATTTTTTATTGAAGAACTAAAAATGAAAGCTAGAGCAGAGATAGCCTACCTAACATATGGTGTTGATAAAATTAGCTAACCACATTCCAAAGGACGAATCTATAGCATTATTACTCTGTACTTAAATGAAAACAGATAAAACAAGCAGATATAAAAATAGAAACATCGAATAGTTTGAAAGATAGATCAATCACTTGAAGTTATAAAGGCACACAAGGACTTGCTCACCAAAACTCTAATTGGACAGGAAATAATACCAAGAACTAACAAATAGAATTGTGATAAACTATAAAGCTTTTGCACCCATGGGAAATAATCCAAATTGAATAGAGAAACAAACTACAGAATGGGAAACATATGAAGTTAATTTCCTAATAGCAGACTTAATGTCTAGGATATATCTCTAGAGAGAACTCGAAAAATTATAAACTCCCCCCCAAATAAACAATCAAAAATACTATTTGAATTGAACAGACACTAATCAAAAGAAATACAGATGTCTAATAAGTATAATAAATTATTATTATAATTATTATAACATTATTATAAGAATGTGTAAGCACCTCTGGCCATTGTGGAAGTGTATATGAAAACACTGAGATAATATCTTACTCCAGTGGAAATGGCTATTGTCAGAGACTTAACAAATATTGTCCACTTATGGAGAAAAATGAATCCTTCTGCACAGTGGTTGGGAATGGAAACTAGCACAACCATTGTGGAAAAAGGGATGCAGATTCCTCAAAAACCTATAAATGAAACTTCTATTTGCCCTAGATGTGGGAAGACATCCTTGCTATCATCTCAAAAACAGTTAAAGTCATCAGATTACAGTTATGCATGCCTATCAATGAACATATATATGTGTGTGTGTGTATATATATATATATATATATATACACATGTACACACACACACACACACATATATATATATATATATATATATATATATATATATACATATTGCATTATCATTCAGCCACAAAGAAGGATAAACTTTGTAGGAAAATGAACATATCTTGAAACCATACTAAGAGAAATAAATTAGATATGGCAGACTTAACATAAAGTTTCTCTTAGAGTAAAATGCAAAACATATATAACTTAAAGAGCAAAATATGGAGGGAATGAGTGGAAATATGGAAATAGCTTCCTTGGTAATGGGAAAAAGATCCAAAGGAAAGGCAGAGAGTAAAGAGGGGATGAGACAGGGTCAAAAATGACTAGGAAATGATTTGCATGTACTAATGCTACACTATATGGTCATAATACAACAGTGATTTTTACAAGCATATATTAATAAAAAAGGGAAATGTAATTTGATACGACAACTTCATGCTTGTGTGTGTATCAAAGAACTTGAAGCCTTTTAAAACTGCAGATGTTTTAGCTCCAACTTCAGAATTTAAGGTGAGATAATAAAAATGTTTATCTTCCAATCTGGGATATTCTTTTTATTTTAAAGAGAACAAAAAATATAGAAACAATATAGAATTTCAAAATAAGATGATAGAAGATTAACAGTGGTTCTTATATTGTAGAGTGCTATCATTAAAGTTGTTGCTAAAATTACAGGAAAGTAAATTTGATCAAACAGTGTAAGCCTTGACTGTTCCTTTTAGCAAACGAATAGAAATTACAAATATATATTATATTTAATATATTAATATATAGTTTATATGTTATATTAATATATAATAAATATATAACAGTTTTATATATATTTAATTTCCTGATACTTTTGCTTTCCTTTTCCCAAGTTGTTCTTACCTTAGGAACAGTTTCTTCCCTTTCAAAGTATATATTATACCTTTTAGCTCTTAATTCTTCAATTACTTACATTAGGGAGACAATATGACGTGTGTCTGATTCATTTCATTTATGAGCATTATTTCTGGTTGTAACAAATTACCTCTAAAAAGCTTGGGTTTATCTTTCTTTCTACCCTATTGTGTAAATATACCACATCTTTTCATCCATTTTTTGTGTGATAGGTATTTAGGTTGCTTCCAAGTTTTAGTTATGACAAACGATGCTTCTATAAATATAGGTGCACATAAATTGCTGTGGTATTATGGCTTTAATTCTTCTTGATAAATATCCAGAAGGGAAATATCTGGGTCAAATGAGACCTAAATCCTAGTTTTTTGAGGAATCTCCACACTGATTTCCGCAGTGGTTGCAACAGTCTACATTAGTACAAAAAATAGAAGCAGTTTCTTCTGCACACACAGCCCTGCCAGTATTTGGTTTTGGCTGATTTCTTGATGATGGTCATTCTTTTTGGGGTAATATGGAATGTCAATGTTGTTTTAATCTGCATTTCTAAAGTGACCAATGATTTTGGACATTTTTCGTATATTTATTTGCCATTTGCATTTCATTTTGGAAAAATGCATTCATCTCAAATGTCCATTTTGTTTTGGGTCTTTGAGTTTTGGTTGCCTGACATTTTTAATTCTTCATATGGTTTAGGTAAACTCCTATGTCTGAAGAACAGTTGATAAATCGTTTTCCTCCTCTGTGGGTTGTCTTCTCATGTTGCTGCTGATTTCTTTTGATGAGCAAATACTTGTTAACGAGATGATATACTACTTGTTAGTTCTTGGAAGTATTTCCATACAGTTTGATTTTACTCAAGAACTTTCTGCCTACTCTTATCTTTTCATGATTTTCACTTATTTTCTCCTCTAGTAGATTTCATTTTCCTATTTTTTAAATATTTAGATCTTTGATCCGTGTTGACTTTAATTTAGTGCATGGTGATAAACACTGGTCGTTTTCATCCTCAGCACATGGAGAGGCAGTTTTTCCAGCACCACTTAATAAAGCAGCCATTTTTTCCAATGAACATTTTTAGTTCCTTTGTCAAAGATAAGATGGCTGAATGTGTTTGTGTTTGTCCTCAAATTCTATTCTGTTCCTTTGATCCTCAGGACCCCCACCCTCATTTTTGACCAATACCATGCTGCTTTTATTACAGTTGTCTTTACAGCATAATTTCATTTCTGGTATTGTGATGCTCCCCAACTTGCCACTGATACCCAGAATTGCTTCTCCTATTCTAGTTCTCTTATTATTCGAAATGAATTTTAGGAATGTTTCCTCTAGATATATGTGCCACGCTAATGGTATTTTGATTGTTATCGCATTAATTCTTTGTAGCAGTTTTGGGAGTATGGCCATTTTAATTATATTGGTTCTTACAACCTAAGACCAAGGGATATTTCCATTTTTGTATATTCTCTTTGATCTGCCTTTGCAGAGTTATGTAATTTCCACTGTACAGATATGTTACATTCTATGGTGTATTGTAACATTAATCTCAGTGATGCAGGGATGGTTCAGTGTATACAAATCAATAAATGTAATATGTGATATTAACAGAACAAAACACAAAGATGATGATCATCTCAGTAGATGCAAAGAAAGCCTTCAATAAAGTCCAACAACCATGCATGGTAAAAAAAATACAGAAATTTGGAAATGATAGTGTTTAATCTTGTAAAAGTTATCTAAACTAACAAATAAAATGATTAAGTCGTCAAAAACTGAAAGTTCTCACTCTAGTATCAGAAATAAGTCAAGGATGTCCATTATCGCCTCTCTTATTCCATATAGTTCTGAAAATATTAGGCAAACTATTTAAACAAGAGAAAAATTAACATTAATAAAGATAGGAAAAGAAGTTAAATTATCATTATTTGCAAATGACATGAGAGAAGACCCCAAAAATTCCTCAAAAATCTTTAAATTTTAATATCAAATTCAGCAGTGTATCAGGGTAAAAAGTAAACACTCAAAAACAATAGCATTCCTGTACACAAAGCAACAAACACACAAAGCAAGACATTAGAAAAAGCACACCCTTCACAACATCTAAAATATAATACACATAGGAATCAGTTTTGTTTCTATTATATGTTGTACTGCATTTATTGATTTACATACGTTTTGTATAACTTACTGTATTCTTTTCTCAAGTACCTTGTTGAGGAATTTTAAGTCTGTCTTCCTTAAGGATGTTGGGCTCTAAGTTTCTTTGTATGCTTAGTCCCTGTCAAGTTTGGGTATCAAACCGTCTGATGTATTAACTTCAAGAATGAGTTGGGCAGTTTTAGTTCCCCACTAATTTCATGTATAAAGAATTTAGGTATTGGCTTTAGTTCTTTTCTAATATTTTGGGAAAATTCAAAGTTGATTCCACTGTACTGACATTTTTCCCTCAACACATTTTGAACTTTTCCTAAAATGACATATTGATCAGACGTGGCCTATAAGTATTGCTACAAAAGCAAAGCAGCCCTAATTTTTATAAGTGTCCCTTTTACTGGATTATATCTGATAGACCTTTTCATGTAGCCTTCCTGTGCTTGTCATTTTGTTCACCACCCCAATGGCACCTGCCAACTTCGGTGATAATGTTTTCAGCATTCTATGAGCCCCATGTCTTCTATTCTTCCAGGATGTCCCATCATAACCCTTATAATTCAGCCTATTTCTTGAAGAAGTACCTTGACAATGAAATATAATCCAATGTCATGTGAGCCAAAATAGAGTTATTTTTTTGGACATTTTATATTTTACCATATATATGGTATAGTCTTCGACTTGCCCTTGACCACCCAGCAAGAAAAAAATATGCGTAATTACAATGCATGAAACGCAGAGCTAGATTGGTGAGATGAGCTTTAGGAGGCTTAGATTCAATAGCCTCCAACATCACAAGATTCACTGGTGGCACACTGCAATTGCAGAATATTTGACTGTGTATGTATCTGCTTCCTCTTAGTGTTTTTCTTTCATATTCAAGAATTTTCAATATTTCAGATACATTTGTATTTTAACCACTGGAACTAGTTTCAAAATGAAAATTAATTCACATAGCATGATAACAAAACAATGGATTAGGATTTCCTTTCAAAATGGATATATTGGTTTCTGATGTTGTAACAAAATATCACAAACATGTTTTAAAATGCCATAGATTTATTGCTCTTCATGTTGGATGTCAGGATTCAGTAATGAAACTGCTTCTAGATATGTGTTCCTGTGAGATAGGACACTATGAGCAAGGACCCCATTTCTTTGTTTTTTATGACACTTAAAGTCAACCTGATGTTCCTTGTGCATGACTACTTCTTAAAAGCACTCCAGTCACCAGCTTCTACCATTGCTGCTTCATACATCTTTCTTTCTTCCTGCTGTTGTAATAAAAGTCGCTTGTAATCCCCAGGATTTAGCTTTCATTCACATCATCAGTGTCAAAATTTCCATGTACTGTAACATATCCATTTTCTCCTAGGAACGTGACATGAATGTTTCAGGAAGTTTATCATTTTATTTTGTATGTGTGGTTGACAGTCTACAAACATAATTCAGTGTCTATAGGAGGGTGCTATGCTGGAGGGAACATAAATGATTAACAGAGGTGGTAGATACACATGTCACAGTCAGGTTAAACTAATAATGAGAATACTTAATGACTGAGGGACTCTTCTCAAAGTTATAAGTTGTACTGTGGTGACTAAAATGGAATTTCAATGTTTTTGGATTTGGGATTATTATGGTTTGTGTTTAGTTGTCCCCCAAAAGTCCCATGCAATCAGAGGGTGAGGACTTCTAGAGTTTGAGACTAACTCATGATCCACTGGGTTCATGAGTTATGTGTTATAGCACTTCTGGGATTATGAGTGTGGTCTGAGACACATAGCCTGAGGCAGAGAGCCTGAATGTAATATAAGAGAGACATAGAAAATGATTCTCTGTATTACTCTCTGTTGCCCTGGTTGGATGCTTGCCTCTGTTGCCATTTTGTTGCTTTTCCACCACCATGAACTGGATACTCTCTTTCGTGTTCCACTTACCTCAGAGTCAACCGAATATGGACTGAAACTTCCAGTAACTGTGAGCTAAATAAATCTTTCCTTCCTTCATTTTGGGTCTCAGCAATGAGAGAAGAGTAGCTAAATAAGGATCCACCCTGGAGATTAGTAAAGAACACTGTTAGCTGTGTGTATGTGTCAGGGAGTGATAGGCTTGGGATGTGACAGGCTTGATATCTAATTCATGGCCCCTTCCATTAGTTTCCGTGTTCATCTTCCCAGCCACTATGAACCAAGCAACTTTGCTTTGACAGGTATTTTTATGTTGAATTTTCTGCTGTGAAGCCAGGTTACCATGTACTGAATCTTCTGAAACCATGAGCTAAATTAAATCTCTCACCTATCTGGCTGCTATGGTGAACAGTCCCTCAAGGACATTAAGGTGACTATTACAATAAGTTACTATGTCTGCCAAACTTCAGGAACTGACATTTCACCACCATGTACACCCGATGCCACATAAAAACCTAAGGATTTATTTATGTGCGTATTTATTTGTTTGTTTGTTTGCTTGACAGGTGGGGTCATCATTGTGACTAAACCTGATCATGCATTTTAGGAGAATTTGGAACTAGCTTAAGAAGTGTTGTCAAAAGTTTGGAGACACTGACTGCAGAAACCTTACAATGCTGTGAGCACTGCTTGGTGGGCAATACTTCTTTGAGCTCAGAAAAATATAAGCCTCACAAAAATGTAGAGCGTGAAGACCAGGATCAAATGTTTTGATTGGCAAGAAGGACTCCATTGACTAGAGGCCACATGTTCATAGAATGATCTTTTTTTTTTTCTACATCCTACTTATTTTCTGAGGCCTCGACATGAAAGGTGGTGGATTAATTTATTTGGCAGAGGAAACGTCAAGACATCTAAACTTTCAGATTGTGGCACGGATAATATTGGCTCTGAATAGGCAGGTTTATAGTGACAATTGTGTAAAAAGCAGAGCAGAAAAATTTGAAAAATTTGCATTAGAGTCCAAAGAAACCACGTAAAATTGGAGTAAAATTAGGTATGGTTGCTAAGTGATTAAAGCCATTAAACAGACTTCGTATTCTATAAAGTAAGAAGAAAGAAGATGTCCTAGGGCACTTCAGTGATAAGCAGAATTCCTTTCATTGCAGACTCGAGGGTGCAAAAGTATGAACAGAAAGTTCCTAGTACCCCTGCTTGTGAAGAAATACCTAAGAAACCGGTTCCATGAGATCCATTTCACTGTAGTCAGTTATCAAAAATTCAGAGGTTACTGAGGCCATGACCTAAGGAGGGCTGAACAATTCTTCCTATGATAGGTGGTCTTGATATTTTTCCACACAGTTCTGGTTTTCCTGGAACGCAGAATATAAATGTTGTGTGATCAAATACTTTTATCCAGGTTTCAAAGGAAGGTATGGAAGGCCAAGAAAGGATCCCTTATGAGGGCAGTCCATGAAGTAGAGAAAAGAAGCCAGAGGTGCAATTGAGATGCCAGGAAGCTGGCATTGCTAGGAATGTGGAAAGTTTGCTGAGAAAAGTGCCATGAATAAAGTGAAACCAAAAGAAGGGCATGAACTGTGGCTGCCAGAGATCTGCCTGAATTCAGGAATGCATATTTTACCACCATGTGCCCCAAATTTTATTTATTTATTTATTTGTTTGTTTGTTTATTTATTTATTTATTTATTTATTTTACTGGAGATCAAACTCAGGATCTTGGGCTTGCCAGCCAGGCACTTATGCCCCAGCTCAAGACCTAATCATTTAATGTTTTTCCTACTGTGCATGGTCATGCTTTGGCCTGATTATTTTTTATCACTCTACTTCTTCATTTTGTATTTTTTAAAGAGAATGCAAAATAATAATAAAATATTAGAAACAACACAGGATTTCATTCAACTAAACAAAATGAATTTTACAGTATTTTTTTTGTTGTTGTTGTATTGCATGGTGTTGGTCTGACCTTAGTTGTGCAGATTACCAGATGTATGCATGCAAAATTGGAAAAAAAGAAGGATGAAAAGTTTAAAAAATTAAGAAGAAAACAATACACACACACAAATAGGATGGATATACAGATACTTTCTCTTAGTTTATTGAGAACAAAGGTTTGTACCAATATTGTTTAGACAAAAATATCATGTCTGCATCTTGTACTCTGAATAATCACTACGAAGGCAATATGCAATGTATTAATTATTGTAACTGTCCTACTAACCTGTTTTGAAGCTGTCTCATTGCTATTTTATCTTTTTTCTCATGAAAATGAACAAAACTAAATAAAATAAAAGAATTTTTCAATAAGAGCAAAAATGAGAAAAGAAGACCAAAAAATAAAATAAAATAAAAAAGAATTTTTCAATAAGAGTAAAACTGAAAAAAGAAGATAAAAAAAAAAAAAAAAAAAAAAGCTTAATCGTTAATTGTTCTTTTCCATAGATGAGAAGAAATCCACAGTATAGTTGTCCTATTCTGCTCTATTTCTATTTTTGGAATGAGTTTCCAATGTGCCATTCTACTGTAAGATTATGTAAACTATTTTTTCATAGGTACAGAACTTTACAGTTAAGAGTTTTACTTTAGTCTCAAAAAACCTTAGATTTGAACTCTTTTAAATACTGGAACTCTTTTCAAAAAAAGGCACCAACATTTACTTTAGAAAGAGTATAGCAATGATTGATATGACATTAGAAGCAGCACACATCTAAAAGACCAGAATTGCAGGTATTACAAGCATGGTTTTAGTATTACACTTTGCTATCCTTAGTGTAGTTGCCTGCTTTACAGATATTACCATACATAATTAGTGTCCCAAATTTTCTGTTCAAGGAGATTATGGAGCTACAGAGGAGGGGGATTGACAATGTATAGTATGCCTAAGAGAAAATGTTCTCTCAGGCTTTCACAGACAGCAAATTGGTCAAGCAATTGCCATGACACGTCCACATGACTGACACTGACAAAAGATATACGAAGTGCTATACATGGTTCCAGGATAAATCCTGAGGGGATTTGACTGACCTTGTCAGATACAAAAGTTACATTTTTTTTATTATATAGGTCTGTTTTATCCATCCAACAGAAAAGTTTAACCACAAGGTATAAAAAGTAAAACCATATTCATATGCTGACCTGTAAAAAAGTTCAAATCAACAGTTTTTGACATTGCCAATTCTGCTAATAACGCACTACTATTATAGAATATTGGACTATATATACACAACTACTTTCTCTTAGTCCAATGAGAAGAAATAATTGTACTAACAGTATTTAGAAAAGTTATCATGTCTGCATTTTGAACTCTGACAACTACTATGAAGAAAACAATATACAATGTGTTAATATTGTGGCTTTCCTACTAACATGTTTTTAAACTATCTCATTATTATTTCTTTCTTATCAAAATTAATAAAATAAAAAAAAAACCCAGAAATTAATGAAATAATTTTTTTTTTTTTTTTTTTTTTTGGGACCAGGGTTCGAACTCATGACCTTGCACTTGCCCAGCAGGCACTTGTGCCTCGGAGCTATCTCCCCAGCCCTGAAATAAAAATTTTTAAAAAATATAAATTCTGGAACTCTTGAGATTTCAGGGAATAGATTTATTGCATGTCTGGTTGTACAGGAATAGTTCTGTGATGGTAGGTTTAAAGATGAAGTGTACGTAAGAAAATGCATTTGAACAGCAGGGATAAAAGTGATGGGTATGGTAGGATGGAATTTTACCTTCCCTGGATTGGAGATCTGTCCACTTTGATTGGCGAAGCACACCACTGTTGTTCCGAAATGGTTATCCAGGAATGAATGATTTCTGGCCTTTTTCTTTTGACATTTCCCCTCCTCTCTTCTTTCTGGCCTCCATGGACTAAACAGTTTTACATTTCTACTCTTCCACAACGAAGGTTTTGCCTTAGAAACTGCCAACCAGATAGTGAATTTCTTGAAAGTATAAGTAAGTAAAACTACCTTTTGATTTTCAAGGTGAGCATGTTGTGTATTATAAATGAATACATTTGCCCAGAAAAGTTCTAGTACTGCAAGCTTACTATGAAAGTTATTACTGTGCATTTTAATCATTTCAGTATCAGTCATTTTTTTTATGAAACTAAACACTTTTAAAGGGCAATCATATTTCTTTCAATGATTTTGCAACATCTAAATCTATCTTAGTGCTTGATAATTTACTTAAAAATTAATATGACATAAAATAAATATTTTCCTTAAAAAGTTATGAAATGTTGAGCAAAATAAATTTCATTACTATTACTCTTTGATTTGTCTATAGTTTCGTTTATTTGATAAAAGTGATTTAGAGATTTTTTTTTTACGTTAGAATTAAAATGGCAGGGAAATGTAAGTAGAATTTTTAAACCTCCCTACTATGTATAAGATATACGTTACCAAGGCATTGGCAAAATTATCAGCGCTCAGCATCAACATCGGCAAAAATAAACCTTGAAAAATGTATAAGGGAATGGTTAGCATGTAAACAAAAAAATAAAAATTTAAATATAAATGTTAACATATATACTGTAAAATTGTAAATTAAAAAAGATTAGTGGACTATATGAGGATAGGCGGCAGAAAACGCAAGCTGAAATTCATATAATAAAGAAACAGTAAACTAATCCTTGATAATGCAGCATTTTTCACCACTAAAGATTTACCTGGGCCTATTAGATATACATATATTCTAACTTCCTCAAATTGAACACTGGAAATCTACAACCTGGAGCTCATTTATACTTTGAATTGTTTTTAAGCCAATGAAAACCAACTGATTTGTATAACCTTCACAAATGAGACTAGGGCAAAACCGGAAGGTTTGGCATCGACTGTTTTCATTTCCTTAATATCCTTTTTTAGATTATTTAATTGCGCAACAATATTAAAGAGAACAGATTTTATTGCCCCTTTGTACTTCCCGTCCCAGCAGCTGTTTAGTAGGATAGGCAGCAAGAGAAGAAAATTGCACACCTCAGCTGCTGTCCTCTCTGTTGCAGCACTGAAGTCCCGGTGGCGCTCTCATTGTGTCAACTTAGCAGGGAAGTGGAATTATAACTGACAATGTGAAGCCAAGAAAATCACATTAACAGAGTAGACGTGCTGACTTAAGTCCCATTGATGTAAGTGTCACAAGTATATTTTCATTAGCTAAAGTTTATCTTTTTAAAATCATTCATCTCTTAAATATTAATTGGAAATCTTTTCAAATATAAGATTAAAACTTTGAATTTTAATCTGTGCTACCATCCACCCACAGTACAAATGATTTAGAAAATGCTAATCAACTTCATCAATATCCATTTATGTTAACATTTAATAAGATTTATAAAGTGAGTTCAAGAATAAAAATACTGAAAAATTTGCTATGTATTTATTTCTCTTTTGAAGACAATAAATCTTTTCAGTGCTTTGAATTATGTCTTATACATTTTAAAGTAAACTTTTCCAACTCAACTCATAGCAAACCCAGAATATATTAAAGATCTAGAAATGAACATTACCATATGAAATATAACATGAATAAAATATTAATGGCCTAGTTAAAATAGACCTTGCTATTAAAGTTAGAAATTTTATAAAAACCACATTTAGTTTTCATTTGTAAAGTTTTCAGAAAAAGATGAAATATTTAAAGAAAAAGGAGTATACACCTTTTAAAATTTTGCTTTCATTAGTACATATCTGCAATTCTTAGTAAATACACTCATCATGGAGTTATGGAACAAATTCACAAATCATCTTAAGTATTTTTATGTCCCATTCTACAAGTTTATTTACTATTACTAAAAATGGCTATACTTTTCAACTATCTCTATTTACAAACACAAAAAATAAACGGCACTGGATGCTGCATTAGTTTTATCAGATGCCCTGATGTTTTGTCCTCATTTGTTATCTGTTGAACAACTTTGAACAAGTATCTTGTAATCTCGTATTTGTATAGAAATTGTGTACAATAGTTATGAGCAATAAGTGTTATAAAAGCACTGTTTTTTCACATCTATCTTATAAAATTTATTTATAGAATATAGTAACAGATAGCCTCTACAACAGATTGATTTTGCTATGTGTTTTTATGTGTTATTTCAGTTTCACAAAACAACTTTACCTTATAATTTATTTTCAGAATCTAATTGTACATATAAATGAAGTTGAGTGCGACATTCTCACATAGGTATACACCATGCAATGATGAGCTCAACCTTCTTTTATTTATTCTCCACCATTCAACATCCTTATTAGTCTTCCTTTGTCACTATTGTAGACTCAGGTCAATTTATTTTAAATTGGAAGTATAAAAGGCAAAAACAAATGCTTGTATTTTTGTATCTGGGTTGTTCCACATAGTATCGCTTAGTGTTCCAGGTAGTTCCACTTTTTAGGATGAATACTGGTATAGGGTTGTTGGAAAGTGTCGGGGTTCTGGTTTTAATTTTTGAGGAAATTAACGTCCTTTAGTGTTACTCTAGTAAAGTGATGGGCCAAATTTTCTTTCGAAATTTTGACAGGCAGTTATAGTTCAGGGAGACATATACATTGCTTCTGTTCTCTGTTTTGCCCTTGCCATTTCTTTTTTAGTGCCATTTGATATTTTCCGTCTCTCAGTGTTTTCATTGCCAAACTAATCCTCATATGTTTTCTCATGAAAATATTATGGCTTTGGCTGTGTTATTTAGATGGCAGAAATGTTTAACCATAAATTTTTAAAAAGTAAGTTCATTTATTTTAAAGTAATATATGTTACTAGTAAAATAGTCTTCAAATAAAGAAGAAACAGAAGTTTTCTAGATATCATTTTTGACCATGATTCATTGGCCTATGTCATAAATTCTAACATCTCTTATTAACATTATATGAAGGTATTTCTATCACTGGCCATATTAATGGTCTCTTAAGAAACTTTAGTTAGATACATGTTTTTTTTCTTTTTACAGTTCCTTTTTAAAAATGTTATTTCCGCCGGGTGTGGTGGCGCACGCCTGTAATCTCAGCACTTGGGAGGCTGAGGCAGGAGGATCGCTGCGAGTTCGAGACCAGCCTGGGCTACAAAAGTGAGCTCAAAGCCAGCCTGAACTGCACAGTGAGACCCTGTCTCAAAAAGCCAAAAAAAAAAAAAATAAATAAAAATGTTATTTCTAAAAATAACAGAAACAAAGATAGAAAAAAACAGTAAGAAGGAAGTGTACATATAATACAGAATTTCAAAATAAGAAAAATTTAACAATGGTTACATTACATATTTTCATCATCAAATCAGTATAGATCAACAGGCAGGTATGTAAGACTGATCAAACAATTAAACATTAACACTTTCAATAAACGTTAATTTTTAGGAGGTCAGGCATTTATTTATTTAATTTTCAACAACTGAATATTTATTTATTTATTTTAAATTTAACAATGGTTATATTACATATTTTCATCATCTGATCCGTTTAGATTAATAGATACAGGTATATAAGATTGATCAAACAACTGAATATTAACACTTTCAATAAACATTACTTTTTTTTTTTTTAAGGTTGACACACTGCATATTGTCCTCACAATAGTTATATAGAGCACAAAGTGTGGGCATGACACACCTTCCAATTGATATTGGTAAGAAAGAAAAACAAATTTAGAGTTCTTATGTTAGGGAGACTATACGATATTTACACATATAAGTCATGTTTATTTCACTAATGAGTATATGCTCAATATACCTCCATTTATATATGAAGTCTTCCAGCTTATCATTCTGTATAGCTGAGGAATATTCCATTGTACTATTACAAATTGATCTGCTATAAACATAGGTGCACATATATCTATGGTATGATGATTTCAGTTCTTCTGGGAAAATTCCCAGTAGTGGGATAGCTGAATTAAATGGCATTTCCAGTTCTAGGTTTTTAAGGATGCTCCACTCTGCTTTCCAAAATGGTTGCACCAATCTGCATTCCCACCAGCAGTGGAGAAAGGTTCTTCTTTCCCCACAGCCTCTCCAGCATTTGTTGCTGGTTGATTTCTTTATGATAGCCATTCTTTCTGGGGTGAGATGGTATCTAAGTGTTGGTTTGATTTGCATTTCATGAATGGCTAGCGATGTGGAGCATTTCTTCATGTATTTATAGGCTTGCTGAATTTCTTTCTCTGAGAAGTGTGTGTTCATCTCAGATGCCCATTTCAGGATTGGGTCTTTGAATTTTGGAACCCTAATGGTTTTTAGTTCTTTGTAGACTGTAGATAGAGGAACTTTGCCTGAGTACTTATAAATTAAAATCTTTCCAAAATTTGTGGGTTGTCTTTTCACTCTGTTGGTAATTTCCTTTGATTGAAAACACTTCTTAGCCAGAGGAGGTCCCATTTGTTGATGCTTTCAAGTGTTAAACGTGCAATTTGATTTCTGTCCATGTACTTTTTGCCTACTCCGATGTCTTCAAGATTTCCTCCCATTTTCTCTTCCAGGAGACTTAATGTTTCTGTTAATATTTAGATCTTTAATCTATTTTGACTTTAGTTTAGTGCATGGTGATAGACTAGGGTTAAGTTTTAGTTTTCAGAATGTAGAGAGCCAGTTTGTCCAGCACCACTTGTTCAAGAGACTATCTTTCTTTCAGTAAACACATTTGGCCCCCTTGTGAAAAATAAAGTGGCTGAGTGTGTTTCTATTTATTTCTGCATCTTCTAATCTATTCCATTGATCCTCAGGTCTATTATTTTGCCAATACCATGCTGAATTTTTTAGTGTAGCTTTGTAGTATAACTTTAGGTCAGAAATGGTAATGCCTCCTGCCCTACGTTTGTTGCCCAGAATTGTCTTTGCAATTCTGGGTCTTTTTTGATTCCAAATAAATTTTAGGAATGATTTCTCCAGGTTTGTGAGGTATGTTGATGGTATTTCGATAGGAATTGCATTAAATCTTGATAACAATTTAGGGAGAATGGCCATCTTAACAATGTTAGTTCTTTCTATCCAGGAGCAGGGAATATCTTTCCATTTTCTGAAATCTTCTAGGATCTCTTTTTTTCAGAGTAATGTTTTCATTGAAAATGTCTTTTACTTCTTTAGTTAGGTTTATCCCTATTTTTTCGGTGGTATCATAAAATGTACTATTTCTCTAATTTCTCTCTCAGTGTGTTTGTTACCTGTGTAGAGGAATGTCACTAACTTTTGTGTATTGACTTTGTAACCTGCTATGCTACAGAATTTGTGTATTAATTCCAGTAGCTTCTTGGTGGAGTTGTTTGGGTCTTCCAAGTAGATTATCATGTCATCTGCAAATAATGATAGTTTTACTTCTTCTTTACCTATTGTTATTTCTTTCTTTCTCTTTCTTGTCTAATGCCTGTAGCTAATGATTCCAGAACTATATTGAACAGGAGTGGTGATAGAGGACATCCTTATCTTGTGCCAGATTTGAGACTAAAAGATTTCAGTTTTTTCCCATTTAGAATTATATTAGCTGTTGGATTGTTGTAGATGGCTTTTATCATGTTGAGGTAGAGGCCTTCTATTCCAATTTTCTGTAGGGCTTTGAACATGAATGAGTATTAGACTTTTTGGTGTCAATTGAAATGATAATGTGATTTTTGACTTTGGCTCTATTGATATAGTGTATTGCATTTATATATTTGCGTATATTGAACCATCCTTGCGTCCCTGGGATGATTCCTACCTGGTCATGTGTATAATCTTGTTGATGATTAGTTGTATTCTTTTCTTTTCTTAAGTTTCAATTTTTTATTGTTTAAATTTAACAATGGTTATGTTACATATTTTCATCATCAGATCAGTTTATATTAATACATATAGGTATATTAGATTGATCAAACAATTAAGCATTAACCCTTCTAAATCAACATTACTTTTTTTTTCTTTTCCCCTTTCTTTTCTTTGAAAGTTGACATATTGCATATTGTCCTCACAATCATTCTACAGAGTACAGTGTGTGGGCATGACCCACCTCCCTATTGATGTTGCTTAGAAAAAAAAAAAAAGGAAAAGAATATACTTCTCTTTGGAC
>PVJA010028444.1:0-27555 GCA_004027025.1 Myocastor coypus | reverse complement strand
CAAAAAAAAAAAAAAAAAAAAAAAATTTTTTTTTTTTTTTTTAAACTATAGCCAGATCAGCCTGTCCTGGGGGTGAGGCTGGAGCAGCATGTGGTGCCTGGGATTGAACTGTGGTCCCTGCGGTTGCCTAAGCTTGCCTAAGCAGGCACTTTAGACTGCTGAGCCATCTCACCAGCCCCTATATTTAAGATTTAAATATATTCTAATCGGGGGTTCAAAGTATTTAAACAGGGGCTGGGGAGATAACTCCGTGGCGCAAGTGCAAAGTCACAAGTTCAAACCCCAGTCCCGAAAAAAAAAAAAATTAACTCACTAAATCACTGGAAAAATAGGTATGAGGGTCATCATTTTTTATCTCAAAATAAATTCGCGACAGATGAAAACATTTATATGTAAAAACACACAAGAAGGAAAAAAAAAAAAAAAAAACCCAACGTGGTTTAATTTGTCCTGCTATTTAAGTTAGAACTAAAAAGACTGATCATTTCAGCAGGACAAAAGCCATGCACTGGGAAGACAAAATGGTCCCTGGCCCGGAGCTTCTGTCCGGCCTCCATAGTGCTAATGCTTCCCGGTCACGCGACAGCCAAGCTCCTTGAAGGAAATCTCGGCACCACTCACCTTGGCATGGCACGCAGTCCCTCCATGAAGGCGGGCGTGGCCGGCTGGCGTGGCGCTCGCCGCTGCGCATCTACCCCAGCTGGCCGGCTAGGGGGCGCTGTGCTGTGGCCAAAGGCTCCCCTCCCTGGGACACTGCTTCCTACCTTTTTTACTTCAATCGTGTTATGCAAGGCAAGAATCTCTTGGGCTGGCCTGGGCACCGCACCGGCCTTCTGTGCGTGCCACCGCCCCCGTTCTGAGCTCGCTCCTCCCCCTCTCTGCTTCCGCTCTTCCACTTACTCTTCCCACGTCCCCTTTGCAATGGGCTCACGGCACCAACTTTCTGCCACATTCTTTTGAACTCCTGCCAGCCCCACGCACGTGGCCTCACCTGTGGCTCCCTTGAGACGCTGCCTTTCTGATGTCTGATACATGAATCACACCCAAAACAGCCACCACGGAAATGTCTCAAGGGGGGGTTCTTTCTCTACTTCCTGCCACGTACTGTATCTCCAGGACGTGGCATAACAACTCTGCTCCCTTTGGCATTCAGCAACCTCCTCCCCCCTTCTGTTCTTGGGCATGTGGCCTCCACGTACCTTGGCTACCCGCTGTGCTCGTGGGGCGGCCTTCCTCCTACCCAGCGTGGACCCACCCACAATGCTACCTTCTCTGTGGCCATAGCACTCAGAGTTTCTCCAACATACTCGGCATGCAGTTCTCCTGCTCGACCAGCACTCTTCCAGGTGTCCAGCTCCCAGAGAGTAATGGGAAAGACCCCGGCCAGCGCCAAGCCCACCGTGATGCTGCTCTGCGGCCCACACTTGCAGATCTACACTCCAGCCATGCTCTGTCCGATGATATTCTTAGCAGTGACCACATGTGTGTACTTGCACTTCACAACGTGTCTGCCTCTGACCACATGACCACTCCCTAACCGCGTTAGACTAGCTTCTCTCAAACTCGGGTCCCCTTCCATGGACACCTGCTGGAGGAAGCCAGGTTTGCATTCTGGACGCAGCAGCGCTGGCTCCCCGAGGGCACTGACCACGCCTTGGTCTCTCCAGCAATGAGAAATATTTACAGGCTGAAGGTAAGGTAAGGGAGCCTGTGTATCCTCCCCTGGGACCTGCTGCCGCTTAGAGAAGCTCAGGCCGCAGAGGAGAGGCTCAGGGCAGGCTCAGGCGCTCCTGGAACAAAAGCATACCTATAGCTTTTCGATTTTAACACCCACATGCTACATTTCTCTGATGTTCTGGGTCTAGGTTCTCATAATAGGACTGATATACTGGGAAGTGATATTGGCTTATACTCAAGAGTTATTCAAATAATTCAAAAGATGTGGGAAACTCACTAATAAAAAATTCACTCAAAGGCCATACAGCATTTGGTGGGGATTGGAGGGGACAACGTGTATATAAGATCAACTAATGGTTGTACAGCTGCTCCAGGTCACTTACACGCTCTTGGGTAGCAGCGGAGGGCTGACAATTCCGAGGTCTTGGCAGCTACCTCTGCCAGGCCACCAGCCAGGGGAGGAACACCCAGGTGACTAAGGTGGCTGGTGCTGCTCAGGCCCAGAGGAAAGGAGCCACTGAACGACAGAGGAGGTGGAGCGGGAACTGGTCAGGTGACAGGAAACAGAAAGGGCTGCTGGCCGGAGCCAGGCCTAGATAAGGACAGGCCCTGTGCAGGAGGATGTGTCCCCTAAGCAGTAGGAGGCAGTCAGAAAGGTGGGGCAGGGGGCGAAGGCACTGCTGTGGGAGACCATTCCCCATGGTGCACATAATTTACTTTCAGAGGAACAAACATAATTCAAAAGGCACTTGAAATTCTCCTTTTACAGTCTCCAAGGACCAAAGCCAAATTTCACACCGCTATTGCATATACACTGACAGACTGATTCCCAGGATCTAAAGTTCTAAAGCGATAAATAAGTGGAAAACATTTTGTAGTATCTAGAAATCTGTGTCAGTTAGTATTCTACCTTTCCTGACATGGTAGGATGAACCCAAACTGTTCACAGCTATTTTAATAAACCTACGAATCTGTAAAAATCTGTTCAACTTCTTACAGCCTGGCTATAAAACTTTCTTTTTCAACATCACTTACTTGACTTAACAACTACAGAAAAATGTTTCTCTCTGTGTGTATGTGTGTGTGTTTGGGGGGGGTGGGATAAAATAAGGGATATTTTGCACCAGGATGATACTGTTAACTCTATAAAGGCTGCAGTGAGAAATATTCACAATTATGACTCATTTTGGAATAATAACTAATTGTCTTGCAGTCTTTTTGAAAATAATCATGGCATCTGCATCATGAGCTACAGCCACACCCTTACTAAATTCCCATCACAAACATAAAGAGAAATAAACTTCAAACCAGACCCCAGGCATAGGTCCATGCATAATATACACTTCCGAAAGCCATTTTTTACATGGAGGGTGTTAATAAAGCCCACATCTGTCTGCAGACGTGTAAACAGGAGGCACAAGGGCGTACTTGCCAGCACAAAGATCCTAGGCGCTCAAGGCCTCTCACACAAAATTTTGTGCCTCTTTTTCTATTCTACCACGGTTACAGAAACCTGTGATTCAATGCAATGGCGAGCTGAGGGGCGCAGGTACAGAACAGGCACACTGTTAGCTGCCTGAGAGACGCGAGTGCGCCATGCATAACACAGAAGTTTTCTGTGGAAACCTATTTTGAGATCCTTTTAAAAAGCACCAGATGCCCCAAATGAGGTTCAGCTGAAGAGAATCGGAGCCCACACAAACACGGCACAAGAGAACCAACAAGCTTAGCAGGGAGGCCATCTGTGGGCTGAACCCTAATCCTGGCCCAACTGAATGCTTCCCACTCCCAAGGCCACTTACGAGCCAGGTGGAAACCTCAGGCCCAAGGCTGCGGGAGGCGGGAGGCAGGCATGGGGCGTGCGCCCCTGCAGGCTCTAAGTGACAGTGCAGGTGTACGGGCCACAGTGTGCCCGCCCCAGCTCCGGCCCAGCCGGAGACAGACACTGCGTCCGACCTTAGCCAGCAGGGCCTGCGTATTCCATTCCATTACTCAGCAACCTAAGCCCCACACAGCCCCTTTACTTGAAGGCCTAAGTTTATCTGAGGGACAAACAGGGCACCCTGTTCCGACGCACTAAATCATCACCTGGCCCCGTCAGGGCCGCCCGTGGACCCCACAACGTGCTCCAGCCTTTCCATCATGCAACGACTTACTCATTTCAAGGTACTCATAGAACAGTCCCAGCTTGCCCATGGGCTGCAGATGGTAGTCGTGCTCCCACCGGGGGCTTATGTCTTCTGACCCGGAGACTCTGCGGAAGCGTCCGATGAGGTTCATGATCCAGCTGCCAAAAACATCAGATTACACGCGAGAATATCATCAGACCAAGGTCACTGTGCTGGTGACTCAAAGCCGAGCACCCAATCTGCCCCAGAGACTAATTTCTCATGTACATACTTCTTTCTACGTCTGTCTCCCTGCCCTCCACATCTGGGAAGTACAGCTGGATTTAGCGACGCTGCAACAGCCCCGCGTTGTTCCTTGGCACATGGGCTGCCCAATGGCCCAATTCTCTTTTTCGTTTCTCACACTCCCTCTTTACCCATATGAAAATCAGTAACAAAGCCAGTCTGTGTGTGAACTGGTATGGAGGGCCATGGTGAATAATAAAGCAGCGGGGGCCAGTTTAGATCTGGGCACAGGGACGGCTGCGCCCAGGTTAGGGGGACCTCGCTGAGTGACGGGAGGCTGCCGGAAAGGGCTGGCTGAGGACGGGAACCCTGACTGCACAGGGCCTGGGCCCCAGCTTTGTGTGCAGGCTCCAGGCACACAGGCTTGCGGCACCTCCGGGGGGCGGAGCCAGCGTCCGCCCAGGCCCCAGCCAGCTTGCAGTGCGCATGCGGCGCTCACGGAAGCAGCACAACAACAAGCACCTGCCAGTACACCTGCGACACGGGCCAGGCTCCGGCCGGTTACACACTTGTGTGGATTCCAAAACGTGACCACGAGGAGCCATCGCAGGCCTGTGAAGGCTGGTGCGGAGAGAGCCACGCACCCGCCGGCCAGGCGGGATCTGTCCCGGCTCCAGCTCCGGCTCCGCACTGCCAGCCCTCTCGGCTCCTTTCTCAGCCTGCTCTGCAGCTTCCCCTGCAGACACAGCCCAGCTTGGCCTCCCCTTCTCCTCTCCCTCCTCACTGCTGACAGCAGGGAGGCAGCAGGAGCCCAGGACGGGGGAGGAGGCCGGCCTCAAACTCGCTCAGGATGGAGTCCAGATCCATGCTCTATTGCGTACTAGCTGTTTTACTGTGGCAAAGTTAAAAGAAATGGGGCGACAAGCTGTTCGCTGTCCAGTACTGCTAACGGAACAGCCAACCAGGCCCGGCACACCTCCAAACCCACTGAGCTGCCCCTGTGAGCTGAGGCAGTAAACCATGACTAGGCTGCAGGTCGTCACTGCAGAAGGGAGAAGGAAATCTGAACGATGACTCTCAACGATGTATAAACTGCCTGCCCACTCATGCAGCGGCTGGCACAGACCAAGGACTCAACACATCACTGCCACTGACAAGCCTCCAGCAGAAAGGGAGGGGTGGAGGGCGCTGTGAGGAGTCACGGGTGCCCAGCTGTCACGAGAGCTCCTTCCCAAAGGCCTGGCACTGGCTGGTGCCATTAACGGTGTAAGCAACATGGACTACGTCAGGGGCGGTTTTCATTAAGTGCAAGGAAGGTTTGGCAAAATTGTGGCCGGCTGACCCTGGCTGCAGCCCTTTCCCGGCAACAGATTCAGATCCGAGTAGAGTCCACCGGGCTAAGTGGCTAGGAAGGTGGCGTCCTTGGGTGGGCGGGCCCCCTTCCGCCTGGCCCCAACACTCCGGAGCAGACTGCCCGCTACTTACGGAAGTAAGACTTCCTGGATGTTATTCCAGATTGCTTTTCCGCCCATGATGATCGTCAGCTGCGTTGTCAGCTCAAGGAGGCAGCCGCCCGGGTCACACTGGTGTGGTAAGAAAAAAATGTCACTTAGGCTTTACATGGGTACAACAAGAAAGACAGTTATTAGATCTATTTACTTTGACACTTCTTCTGTCCAGGCTAAAAACACCTACTGAATATACAGTGGAGAAACGATTTGTCAGGCAACTGAGCGAACACACACGGCGCCGCTTCAGCCTGGAGCGGGCGCCACGCTTTGCGTCCATACCTCTTCGTTTCTGTATTTTCCCAGCCAGTACACCGGGTCTCCCGGATAGCCTACAAATTTGCCTTTAAAAAATGCTATGTAGAAGCAGGAGGAGTAGTAGTTGACAAACTGGAACAAGAACATCTTCATGGTTAGGCTGTTCTCGTAATCAGTCTGGGTCCTCGGGAGTTCTGGAGGCAAAACAAAAAAGACGTGCAATCTGTGAAGAGCTTTGCGATCTGCACCTGACACTTACCCATGAGTGAGCGTGCTCTAAGAAACGCAATCCACACTGTCTCCACTTACGCTATTTTCAGCTCCTTAATAAAGCCAATGTGTTAGTTCCAAGTCTAAATATTGCTATTGGAGCTCTCTTCCCACATGGATATATTCCATGCGAAAACAAATGTATATGCACAAAAGGTGCAAGCGCACAGAAATAAGTGTGACTATATATATATATCCACATATATATATATTTTCCTGACTCTTCCTGAATATATACAAGTGCCAGGTTATGTACTGTCTTAGTTTGAAACTGGAAGAAAATATTCTGAATTGCCTACTAGGTGGGGTCCTCTTATCTTCCCGAGTTGCACACCCAGTGGGTCTGCTAAAGACGGGCTGCTTGCTGGGGCACAGGGGGAGCTAAGCAGGCCAGCCTCTTGGTCTGGACTCTGGGTCCTTCTAATGCTCTGCCAGTGACCCGAGAGTCCACCCAGAATGGGTGTGGGAGGCCCTGCAGGTGGCCACTAAGCAGCTGCCTGGGACACACACTGGGAGAAGCAGCATGCACAGTACAGCCAGAGGGGGTGAGAATTAATATCAACAGCACAGGGCGGACACACAGCAGTGGCCTGGCTGTCTGCTCTTCGCAAAACCCTGGAACGGCCATCCTCTTCTACTTATTTGCGACAAGGCGACTGCTTGCTCTCAGCAATATTTTTCATGATCTGGTGTCACTGAAAACACTACTCAGAACCAGTCTGTGTACCCAGAGCCTGGATAGCAGAGCAGCTGTCTTTGCCCTGACCTTGCACTCCTCCAAAGCTGGAGGCGATGCACTTCCAGACAGGCTGGGTAGAATATGTGTACACTCAAAAATTTCTAAAACTTGTGTTATGGTTTATGTCTAGTTGTCCCCCCAAAGCCTCATGCAGTCACGGACAGGAACTTCTAGAGTTTGAGACTTAAATGATAATCCACCGGGATTGCGAGTTTCACTACAGTTGGGATTAAGGTCTGAGTAGTGCTGCGACTGTGGGTGTGGCCTGAGTCTGATAGGCTAAGGCAGAGAGCCTGATGTAATTTAAAGAGCGACAGAGAGACAGACTAGTGCTGGTGCTCTCTGCTCCCGTTTTGGTTGGCTGCCTCTGTCATGATTGTTGCTGTTCCGCCGCCATGAACTGGATGCTCTCTGCTCTGTTCCACTCAGCCTTGGGCCAGCCGAATATGGAAAGAAACCTCCACAAACTGTGAGCTAAATAAACCTTTCCTTCCTTCATTTTGAGTGTTGGGTATTTGTCCCAGCAACAAGTAAAGAGTAACTAAAACAACTTGTGACCAGTGGGAATTTAAATGGCTAAAAGGCAGGCTCTCCTTGCCCCAGGTCCTGCTACGCCCACAGGATCTCCGATGGCCTAAGCAGCGCGGCGGGCTCCTTACCAAAGTTGGTGATCATGATGGCCACTCTCTCGTAGACGGTGTTCAGAATCATGATGATGATAAAGCTGATGATGGAGGCGGTGATGGACGTGGCCATCTGTGGGGTCAGGTACTTCTGGAACGGGTCTGTCCCATTGAAGTTCTTGGGAAGAGTTGTGGAAAACACGATGAACACGGAGAGCCTGTAGACGATGATCCCAATCACAGATGCGATGATCAACAGGATCTGCAAGCATAGAGGGCGCCGCTGCGTGAGACACACCTGTGACCAGAGCGCACAAGGTGCGTACAAAAGCGCTGTGGACCTCACAGAAACGTCACAGGAAGAGGAGGGAAATGGGACCGGAGATGAGAAAGGACCTGGGGACGTCGAAGAGGCTGAACTTGCTGATGCAAGATGTGAACCGCAAGCAGCTGTGTGAATGGCAGACGGAGACACGGGAACCCTACGCCTTCCATGTGATTCTTCCGTAAAGCATGTTTCAAAACGGTTCATCTTCACACAATATAAAACTGGGATGACGGGAAAAGAGTCTGTGATGGTAGGCCCAGTGAAAGCATCCCCACTCCAGTTACTGCATGGTTTTGGTTAGAAGTTAGAGGCTTTATACCCATCACCGAGACAGGATCCCTTCCAGCAGGAAACCTGTCGCCGGCTCTGAGCAGATTCTGAAGCGTCCTGTACAAACTGGTCTCTGCTGATAAACCCTTCCAGTACTTTCTACTTTCAGATTAAGATCTTCTGCCAACAAGCACGCATACCTGCGTTTCTGCAAGGTTTGTTTCAGTGACCCAGTCTGCCTAGGGCCGGATTCTATGTCCCCAAATGCTGCTTTGCTCTGGGCACTGAGCAGTTAAAGTTGCCATAGAGCCCTTCTTACTCCACACACCATCAGGCATTGCTGGACAGGCTCTCTGGGATATACTCTAGAGCCACGTGCTCAGTGTGTCTGACTGCTCCTGATGACAGTCACAAGGGAGGACCACGCAAATCAGTCACACTCTTGACGGTAACAGAGAGCCGTTATTTTCGCCAGGAGAGAGCAAGCAGTGATTACTCTGGGCTGGGCCTGGAGCCACACTCCTGTCTGGGAATCTTCACTCTGCCAGGAGCTGAAGTAAATTAACCTCTGGGACCTCAACTGTCCTACCTGAACAATAGGCATAAATAAGCACAGCGATGCATTCAAAGAACAGTGGCAGGCACAACAAATGGCTGCAGGTGAAAATACTAAGCTAGGCACGTGGAAAGCACTGTGTATGGTGACCAGTGTTAAAAATTGTTTCTCTTACTTTGTAAGCAGTCTCAAAAAGGCACTGTATTTCCCGGGTGACCGCGCAAATCTTGTCCTTCCCTTCACAGTCACCCCTTTTGAAATGAACAAGGACACACATGGACATTGCTAAGGCTGAGAGAAAGCAGATGGGGTGCCGGCCGACTGTCTTGCCCTCAGCACAGAACACACAGGCAGGGCCTGGCAATACAACACAATTCTAGAAAGGGTACCAGTATTTCTTTGTTATGTGACTAAAGCAGTACTCTTTCATGGTCCCCACCAGCACAGACACACATGGGCTGAGTCCTTCAGGCAGGCCTGTGACGTGGAGGCAAGAAACACCCCTCTTGAGAAAACAGAAGCCAAGAGGGTAAGCAGTTTGCTTAAGAAGGAGCGACTGGCAATAGAAGGACAGAGCTGCCCACAGCTCCCAGGGCATGCCGACCCCTGCGAGGCTCTGCCAGCTGCTGGCTCCTGTGGGTCATGCGTGGAACGCATTCGAATGCATTCCGGAGCTTTTACAAACTTTCTAAGTTTCTACGCTTCCTCAGGATGCTAGATGATTTCTTTATAGAAACACGGAAGATTTTCTTCTCCAAGATTTTTACTGGTCTGAGTCTAATTACTTGGAATCCTAATTTTAGCATACTCTTCCTGTCAGGTTTTCCAAGCACTCTGTCATGGACGCTGGTTGGTGTTATCGACTAGATCTGTTCCCTTCCTAGAAGAGAACTCAGATTCTATTTTGGCGGTGTGTGGAGATAATCCCTCCTCTGCTTGCAGCGCTGGAGTGGGGGATGGATTCCCTCCCCACCAAGGACAGCAGATCCTGATTGGTTTGAGACAAATAAGGTCTCTCACCCCATTGGCTTGCTTCAGCAGTCAGAGCCAATGAGATGCAAGGACACATCTTCTAGAGCCTGGGAGAAAAGCTTCTTCCATCAAAAAGGGAGCCACGAACAGGACCTTTTTTGCTCAGAGATGGGGAAGATCAGGAATGCAGCAGTTACTCTGCGACCCTACAGCAGGACCTTTGCCTGTCATGTTGGGAAGCCCCCTGAGGATGCCAGAAGGCTGACAGAATGCAATGCAGACCTCAGTGTCCTTTAAGCTGCAGCGGCAAACCTGAACTGAAGGAACAGCTCAGAACTTTTGGTTCTAAGCACCTATAAATCCCATCCTCTCACATTTTTCCCCACTGTCCACACTGATGGATTCTGTCACCTACAATTAAAATGTTAAATTATAATAAATGAAATATTAAAAAATAGGAAAACTTACCTGTACTTACATGCAAACATTTCTCTCAGAATGATGTACTGTTTGCATATTTAAAACCTTTTATCCTTCTTGAAACTAATTGTGAAGGACAGCATTATTATATGCTATAAAATGTTTTCATGACTACACCTTCCCCAGGCTGTACATGGTAGGCCTGACCTGGGACATTCTGGGTGAAATGTATGTGTGTACACACGTGTGAGTGTGTGTACAAGATACTGTGAAAAATGGCTATGAAGAAATTTTATATCAAAATACTTGATTGAAAGTTTCTAAAATTAGTGCATTAAAGGATAGCAATATTTTTGAGACTTTTTTAAAAAATGCATTTGCTATAGGGTCTCGCTACACAGCCTTGACTCATACTGATCCGCCTGTTTTCAGCCTCCCCAGCACTGGGATTACAGGCATGTGCCGCCACGTCTGGACTTGGTGACTGACTCAGTGCACCTGGAGGTGGGACCTGCACGGCATACGGTGCTGGGGATTGAACCCTGGTCCTTGCACTTGCCTAAGCAGGTGCTTAGTCCACTGAGCTATCTCACCACCCTCAAGACTCTCAATACAGGTTGCCACACCCTTTCTAGGAAGGCTGGGCTGAGGCGAGACCCTGATTCCTAGCAGAACAGCTGTGCTCAGACACCCAGAGCCTGCCTAAAAGGAGAAACAGTGTCCCATTTTAATGAGGACCAGCTGGGTTGCTATTTCGGTTTGACACTGTCTCCAGCTTTTACTCGTCATTGTCTTTTTCCTCTAGTACAGGTACACTCATGCTCTCTGTGTCCCTTGCTACTGCGATTTCTGGTGTTACTGCATAAGTGGTCTAGACTCCCTGTACTGAAGGCATTAAACTTTTATCTTGTTAAGAAGTACTTTTTCTAGTGTTTTGTTTAACTTCAGCGTATGGAAGTATCTATGTATTTTCCTCTGTCATCTATTGCTAGAGACTGTACATTCATTAGTACAGAAGTACAGATGGTGTATCATTTTAAAAACTGCTCTTTGTAAAACCTACTGTCGTGTATGACATAAAGCATGGCTTTAACCTTCATTTCTGTCTCCCACCGGCTCACAGATATTCCGCTCCCGCTTGTGGAATGATCTTTCTTTCCTCCGGCTTTTTCAGACAGGGTCTCAATGTGCGGCTCGAGCTGCCCTTGCACCTTCTGGGCAGCCCAGGATGGCCTAGCACCTGCAGTTCTCCCACCTCAGCTTCCCAGGGGCTAGGATTACAGGTGGACAGCATCCGAGGTGGCCAGCCGGCCCCATGCTCCTTCTCGGTGCTGCTCCTCGCTCAATCTGCAGAGCATGCATATTTCTTTTCCTATCTTTAATGAGTGTTAAATCTGGCTACTAAAAAGCCCAACCAACCAAAGCCAGTCAAATAATCGTCACTTGCTCCATGCACGTGTGACACTGGCCCACTTTTAAATTATTGCATCATAGCCTATTTCAAATGTCCTGCTCTGTACACTCCATCTAATGTAACTCATTACATGATCTTATTAATAAAGCAAAATTAATTTAAATTCTAGCACTTTAAAGATATTGTTTAGAAATCTCTCCTTGATGTACCATTGTTTAAGGTGTCTTTTTATATCTTTTGAGTAATTTTTATGGATTTTTAATTTTTTAGTATTTTTTATTTTTACACAAAAACTGCTCCTAGACATTTTATTGCAATTTTTGCTGCTGTAAAATTTTAAGATCATTAGTGCTTCAATTTTGCTTCTTTACCAGAAACTAGTCAATCCCAAGCCGCTGCCTTTTAAGCTGAGGCCATGAGCAGGGACAGCATCTCAAAATGTTAAGAGTGAGTCTAACCTCACGCCTGTAAGCCCAGCACTCGGGGGGCTGAGGCAGGAGGATCAGTGCGAGTTCGAGACCAGCCTGCGATACAAAAGTGAGCTCAAGGCTAGCCTGAACTGCATAGTGAGACCCTGTCTCAAAAAGACCAAAAAAAAAAGAGTCCAGTGGGTGATGGCGTAGCACTCTGGAGACAGCGTGCTGAGACCAAAGTGCCAGCTCTGGCTTTTTAGTTCCTTGGTATGTATGTGTATATATATATTTTTGGTACCAGGCATTGAACTCATGGCCTCACGGTTACCAGGCAGGTGCTGTGCCACTGAGCCATATCCCTGGCCTCCTTTCCTCAGTATTTAAAAATCTTACCTTGAAAGTCTTTCTATATAATAAATTTTAAAATTACTCAAAAAGTAGCTGTGACTGCTTCTTACCCAGAAGAAGACGGCACTGGCGCAGAGGGTCATCCGGATGCATTTCCCGCAGGTGGTGAAGGGGATACGCTCTTCTTCCTAGCATGAAAGAGAGTCCAGTTGGCCCAGGAATTATGCGGTCCCCATTCCTCTTTTCTGGATTGGTCGATGAGTCTTAGGGGTTACTTAATTACATTAGTTTGCGACCACAGTCTTCCTTATCATTGTAAAACTCTGCTAATGGTTTCAAGTAGACATATAACAGGTGCTGTGTTTTCTTTTTTTTTTTTTTTCTTTTGTCTTTTTGAGACAGGGTCTCGCTATGCAGTTCAGGCCTTGAGCTCACTTTTTAGCCCAGGCTGGTCTTGAACTCGCACCGATCCTCCTGCCTCAGCCTCCCAAGTGCTGGGATTACAGGTGTGCGCCATCCCACCCGGCTTGGTGCTGTATTTTCAATAACAGCTTTTTGAAAATATAAGCATGAATAGCAAGTTGTCACCCACTGTGACCTACGCTCAGAGCCTGGGTTCCTGGCAATGCTAGGCCACAAAACTGCATTCCTGGGTGCCTCTTGGGCTCTAGAAGCTGGTGCTCTGCTAGCCAAGTGCCTGGAGCACAGAAAAGAGGAGTTTTCATGGGCGCCTGACAGTACCAGGACACAAGGCAGGCTGCTTTGCCGAGCTTTATATGTTCAGACAGTTTCCCATTCATAGTAAGAATAAGTTTAGATTCTCAAGAGGAGAAATCTTCCTTGAATGATCAGAGCAGCCACCGCACAGCAGGTGCCAGCACCGAGCTGGCATGTCCCCTGGGCTCGGCATTGTTCTAAGGGGGTTTCCGGCATACGCTTAAGTAATCCTTGCCACAGGAAACTGAGGCACAGACAAGTTCAAGGATGTGCCCAAGTCATCCCAAGTAGTAAGGCTATTTCATTCCTGTCACTCAGAATGACATCGCACCCAAGCCTCTCAAAACCAGAGGATGGGCTGGCCAAACAGCTCAGCAGATTAAAGCGCTGCAAGCAGGTGCAGTGGCCAGGGGGTTCGATCCCTGGGCCTTACCATGCTGGCCCTACCTCTTGGGATGCGCTGAGATGGCAACTGAGACTTGGTGTGGTGGCGCACGCCTATAATCCCAGGTCTTGGGAGGCTGTAAACAGGCGGATCACTATGTGTCTGATCTATTAGTGAGACCCTGAACACCCTGACGACTTTTCCCTTATTAAAAACAAAACAACAACAAAAACCCCCATCAAAACCAGAGGACGATGTATGAGCAAGAGGAGTGAAATGAGGAAGGAAAATGCCGAAAAAGAAATCCTCACTTGCAATTTCTCAACAAGCAACATTTTAGTAAAACTTCAGCTAATTTATTGCTCGGCAATTTTTAACTATGAAATTGATAAGATTAAGCAAACAAATCACCTTTTTTTTTTAGTATTTTTGTACGTTGTTGATACTGTAAGTGTCCCCCTGCCCCCAGCCAAACCTCCTTCTGAACGTTAAGTTTATTGAGGCTTCAGCTTTCTGCCTGGATTCTGTACTCTTCAGCAACACATGGTTCACCCTGTCTTCTCTCTCAAACAGAGGTAACTACACACCACGGGACTTTCTTGCAGCTTGTTAGTATGAGCGATAAATGTCACCTCCTCCTCATAACCAAACCTCTTTTTTTACATTTATAATACAAAGAGTGTGACCTGCTCCCTCCCAGGATTCTTCGTGCCAGCATCTTATCCCTCTGGGATTCAATCTAGGACCTCTGTAGCCGGGGATGGTCCCAGTGGCTTCTGGCAAAAGCACTGCCCTTCCAAGACTGGCTCCTACTTGGAAACCACTGTGCTATGCCGACCACAGCAGGCCCTTGGCTCTGAATTTCCTGCTGGTAAACAGGAGCAATAATGCTGAGGATTCACAAGCCACCTTTCGGCGGCTCTGGGATGCACACGGACTTGGAGCTTTACTGCTACAGCCGTAGCGGCAGCTCCAGGGACATCTCCTCTCCCAGTGGCGTGCCATGCTTAGCATGGTGCCTGAGCTCCGTGGACCACAGTCACTGCTTCCCTTCACTGTCCATTCTCCCTGACTTGATGGCCACACCGTTCTGTGCACTGTGCCACCAGGAGGGGGAGGAGTCACTGAGGCTCAGGGAAAGATAGGGGACAAAGGTTGAGGACAGTTAAGGGACTGTAGGAAAGTACATGTCAAGGACTGGGAATCAGTGTTAAGGGCCAAGAGTTTCCTTACACGGCTAACTCTTGGTGCAGCTCAGCGGGGGCAATTTTACATTTGTTACCAAAGAAGGGACTGCATTTGTTTCCAGTGTTTACTGTTTTAGGCAGTGTTTCTCCACCGTGGTTGGCACATCAGACTCACCAGAGAAGTTACGAACACCAAAAACGAAAGGCACAATTATACATACACATGACTGCCAGCCTCGGAGCACGCACCCATGGCATCCAGAGGCCAGCCTCTTGGGCGTTGCCGCGGTAACTCCAGGGCGCAGGCCAGGCCGAGAACCTCGCGGTCAGCAGGGACGGCCTCCGGCTGCGGCCGCTCACCTGAGTGATCTCGTTGATGACCACATGCGTGCACTGCGCCTCATACTCCGGCCGGGCCTGCTCCTCCTGCTGCAGCTCCACGGTGTCCCACTCGTACTCCAGCTCTGCCTGGCGCCGCTTCCAGAACTCCAGGAACAAGGTAACTAAGCCGGGGAGAGAACAGGGTCACGTGGGTCATTAGCGACGAGTGACATCCTGGAAATCCACGCCGAGGGGCATCAGTCGCCCATAATGCTTCTGCATAGGGGGAGAATGATTCTTAAGGGAACTCTGGTAACTCACACCATTTGTGAAACAGGCACTGACGACGGGAATGGTAAAAGTGGCGCGGCCTGGATGCTGGTCAGTGTATCTAACCCAAATGCCCTGCTACCGCCACTTCCTTGCCGACTAAAACCACAAATAATTCTCATTCGAAAGTGCACGGTGGCCCCGCACTCTGCCTCCTTTCCTTCATGTCCTTTCTTATTCCTTCCCTTTCTCTCTTCCTGAGGTTCTGCAGGACAAAGGAATGTTTTAACTCTCCAAATAAATTAATATTCCATTACATAGAAAACTGATATTCTTCTCAATCTAAATATGAAAAAATATTTAGGACTCACTTTTCAGAATTTGTAACTCAAAAATATCAAACCAAAACATGAAATGCTGGTTGAAGGGGCAGGTTCCGGGGAAATTCCTTAGACCCTTCCCACTAGGCTGCTAGCCGCCAGCCAATCCTCTCTAGGCAGAAATGCTGGAAGGAGCACTCAGCCTTCCTCAGGTACCTCGCAGTTGTTACGCTGAGTTCTGCGAAAGGACAAGGCGGGGTCTGTGCTGCAGCGGACACTCGGGTGGGTGAGCGGAAACACACCGCAGGCTCCCAGAGGGTTGGGACAAAGCTGCGTGCTTTGGAGAAGGCCTTCCTGTGGGAGGTGACTCCTGAGCTGACCCACTGCAGGTGGCACTGGGTGGAACCACACATGAAGGGGCGAGGTGGACCCAGGAGGCCGGTGGCAGCTGGTGGCAGGGTGCATGGGCACATCGCAGGGCCCAAATGCCTCGGAAGTTAGGGCTTTCACGTCAAGGAGGAGGTGGTCTACAGCGAGGCAGGGAGACCCACGGGCAGGTACATGACAGGGCAGCGCCTCCGAGGAAGAGCAGTAGCAAGATTGCCGAGACACACATGGGTCGCCACGGGCAGGAGGCCAAGGATGCGGCCGGGTCTCTGGTTTAAGCAACACCTTTAACTCTACTTCAGACATGCAACCTGAGGAGCACGTCTGAGAGGGGAGGTAACTGGCTCAGTGACAGTCGGGGTCTGGGGCCCCTCAAGGACAGAGGCCGGTAGGTAGGAGTTCGGCAGAGAATGCAGAGGCCAAGAGCGGGCTGCACCAGGAGGTGTCCTTGCTGTGTGTGTGTGTGGGGGGGTAAGGGGCCGCCTGCCTTGGGGGGGGATGAGGTCATCGCGCGAGGGCCTGAGGAGTGCTCCTTCTCACCAGCTGCACGCAAGCAGCACCTGAACCCAGGCCCTGCCTCCAAGATTCTGACCTAATCGGTCTGGATGGGGGCTGGGCGTAGGGCTTTGTTTTGTTTTTAAACTCTAATGCACTTCCCAGTGGCCGGCACTTAAGTATTTAAAAGCACCCACTCCCCTCCCAGCAGCCTTTGCGCAGAGCGCTATTCTTCCCACATCAGGAAGTGAGAGCAGAGGTGACCTTCAGGTCACCGTCAGGCTCAGACCACGTACAGTGAACCACCAAAGGTTTCCTAGGCATATTCGCATCCCTGTCCCTGTCCCCAGGAAATGATGGAACTTTTGTCCATGGAAGGAAAATCTTAAGGGACCTCGGTGTGGCACCATCTTGCTGCCCTAAGCTGACCCCTGCCGGGCGGCACAAAGTGCTCCTGAGCCTTCACGGTCTGCACACAGAGCAGTGTGACACTCGCTGCCCGCTTACTGAAGGCCCCTGCACTAGTTCCTAGGCAAAGCCCGGTATGTTTCCACTAACAGAAGATCCCACTTGAACCTACCCAAGAACTCTACTGCTGCTACTGCATTATGCCCCATCATGGTCCTTATGAGGTCAGGCCGGTGACAGCTGCGTGTTTTCTTCAAGTGGACTTTCTTCCCTCTGTCGAGCCCTCTGTGTTCTCCAGTACACGCAGCAGGCACAAGTCCTGGCCTACATGTGCTTTTAGTTGATGGTCTAGCATGCCCTCGAGAATGTCACCTTCATGAGGTGTCATTAAGGTGAAAGGTTGATCTTGCTTGCTCACAGTCATGGCCCTAGCACACAGTCGGCACGTGATGCACGCAGGGAATGAATGAATTCAAAGAAACCATTGTGGACACTACACGGTGCCCCAGGACACGGGCAACTGTCCACTTGGGCTCCAGCGGGTGCTGACCGCTCTCGTCATGCACGGAGCATACTACTCTGTGCCACGCCTGGCTCTGCTGGTCCTCCTGGGCCCACAAGTCTGGCTGGCCCAAGGTGGCAAGCACTGCATGTACCATGGGGAATTTGATGGTTTATTGGTGACGACACAGTCATTCTCAAAGCCTGACTGCTGGACAGAGTCCAGGAGACAGAATGCAGAATCGCCACGGGTACTCTCCCGCCTCACAGACTTCACGCAGTCTCTGCACCTAACTATATGCTAAAAGAAATTGTGACGCAGGACATCGAGGCCCTGTCGCACTTTGGTGTCCGCTGTGGTCTGACATGGTCTGGAGCTGGACCCACTGGCTCATGTATTCTGAGCCTGGCCTTCTGGGTGCTGATGCTGGGAGCCGCTGGGAGGCATCCCGAGGAGGGGGACGTCACGGGAGATGACTGAGAGCTCGGGGACACTGCCTTTGCAGGGATGACGTAGTCCCCAAGGGCATAGGTGGCTACAAAAGAGCAAGACTGGCCCCTGCGCAGCACATAGCTTCCCGCCTTCTTCCTCACGCTCCTGTCAGGAGGCCGTCAGCCACGTGAGACAGCCCCAAGGGTCCTCACTGGAGCTGGACCAGTGTAGCACCATGCTCTTGAATGTCCCAAACTGAGAGTTAAATAAACCTGTTCTCTTCATCCATGACCCAGCTTCAGGCATTTTGCCACAGCAACGGCAAATGGGCTAATACCACACTGCCACATATAAATGGAGCAAACCAGCGCTGAAAAACCTATTGAAATATGCTGAAGACTGGCTCCACTCTTTCATGTTATAGAAAGGTCGATAATCTCATCAGAGGAGCCAGAACCAAGGAGAAGCAGCTGGCATTTCCTAAGTTATTCCTACCTTGTATAGCTCCAAACAAAATAGTGCTGCTATGTCAATCAAAATAAACATTAAAAAACAAACAAAACAAAACAAAACAAAACAAAAAACCATTATTTTCATCTTTCCAAGACCTTGCTGTAAGTTCATTACTGTACATCACACTTTATCAAGGATCCAGCCAAATCATTTGCAGGGCTCTTTCTTATCCTATGCTATTTCTGTATATAGGGCCTTAGATAATTTGTTTAATCTACTTGCCATTTTCTTTGCCTTTAAAATCGTACCATTTACTGTGTATCTGTCTAGCAACTGTGTCAACGGGCGGTGGTGCATGAAAACAAACTTCCTCTCTCACAAAAAGGCAAAACAAGCAACTCTAATAAATGCCATTATTATGAAAGAGCATTGGTTACTCTTCCCTTTCTCCTCCAACTAGAGCACAAGGGGCAGGACGGTGGGTGTGAGCTAAATCCTCAACTCTAGGGTCAGTTCTCCTTCTAAGTGACAAACTAAGCAAGAAATGCCATGGTGTGTTAGCAAATTCTCAGCCTTGAGGACAAAGAAAGCCCCTGGGAATCCAGAATGGCCAGGTGGATGGGAGTTTTGGTTCCTCGGATCACTTGCGGGCAGGGCCTGGGGGAAGAGGTCGTCTGTGGAAGCCCTGGAAACCTGGCACAGTCACCCAGGGTTATAGGGTACTGTGCTCCAGGAATAGGCCAGGGTGGACCCACGTGCATGGCTACCCAGAGAGCCCCAGGCCGGGGATGATCCTGTCCAGTCACAGACAGCAATTCGAAGTCTTCTGCTCCCCCTCTCTGCACTAAGACAGCCTGCCCAGCACCAGTGGGGGGGCTGCACTCTTACTGGCTGGCAAATCACACACCACAGGCAAAGCTCTGGGCCTGTAGGTAAAGCTCTCAGAGATACATGTAAGAAAAGAGAGGGAGGCTTGTGCGGGTCATGGGAACAAAGAGCAGCTCCTCTCAATCACGGTTCTCAGGAGCTCTAAAAAAATAAACCTGGGTATGGTGGTGCAGGCCTGTACTGGGGAGGCCAGGCAGGAGAATGGCCACATGTTCAAGGCCAGCCTGGGCTACTTAGTGAGTTGAAATACAGAGAGACCTTGCCCGAATGAATGAACTAATGAATAGATAGATAGACAGATAGACAGACAGACAGACATCAGATGAAGATGCCCATACACACAAAAAAGGAGTCTAGAGCAGCTTGTTGTTGGGCATTACGTCCTGCAATGAGTATGGACAAGAGACTGCTCTGGTAGCTGTAGGCACTCTCATGATTCAGAGGGTTTGCTGCGGGAGATCTGTGACTTCTTCCCACGCCCTGGCCCTCTGCAGACCTTGTTACTTTGGAGGTCCAGGAGGCAGGTTGGCCTGCTTGGCCTCGACTGCACCTCCCTAACTTGAAGGAGGCTAGAAACTACATCTCCCACCTCTCTTGCAGCTAGTGCTTGAGATGTGACTGTTTCAGCGACTGCCACACACCTCTGTGAGTCTGCAAAATCAGGGACAGTTGAACGGAGCGGGGGGGGGGGGTGGGGGGGTGGGGGGGATGGCAGCAGGTGCTGTTAACCTGCTGCTACGGACGCCCAGGAGCAGCACAAGCACAGGTCTGGAAGGGACGGCCACGACAGCCACCTCCTGGACCTGTGAGGAGCTAGCGAGGCTTCCAGGCTCCATGGATCCTTGGTAAGCCAGGCATCTCAGCTTTTATTTCTGGAAATTATTAGGGCCTATTGACCATTCAGATACAAAAATGGAAAGCTCTAGCCCAAGTGGCAAGAGTCTGGGCCAGGGGGAATCAGGTGGAAGCAGCAGAGAGGCGACATGGCAGGGGGAGTGAGAGTGTTCAGAGTCTTTACTACACCGTGGGTGCTTTAGGGTTCCACGGGTCAGTAAAACTGGGGGAGCTGCTTTATCCTAAGGGGAGAACATTTTTCATACACGTGTATGGTTTTTACTGTATTCGTTACCAAAGATTTTCTACCCTCAACTTTTATCATTTCCAATGTGGAGAAAATCCCCTAAGGCCCACGTCTATCTGGGATAAACGACGGTACAGGAGTACGGAGGTGACTGCGGGAACACCGACCGTCACAGGAGGATTTCCCACCTGTTGGGCTACGCAGCCTCAGACTTTCGGTACTGGAGTTCACAGCAGTAGTTCACATGGGGCAGGGACAAGGAACAACATACAGCGCTCAGTCATCTAGGCAGATGCTTAAAGGGCCACCCACGACGCGACAGCCGCGCAGCCAGCTTCTCTGCACTCTAAGCAGCAGATGAAACCCACTCAGCCTGGTGCAGCAGGCACGCCTATCAGTGCAGGACAGCTGGTGATCAGGAAGGGAAGGTCAGCAGGAAATCTCAGGTCTGTCGTAGCAAAATCCAGGTGCATTTTTTGCTTTACTTAAAACGCTTTATTTTGCAATCAACACCCATTGGTGTAACATAGTTCAGTAGACTTATTGGTTGCAGACATTATAAATCAGTGCTGAGGGGCCAGCAAGATGGCTCAGTGGTCTAAAGCGCTTGCTTAGGCAACCACAGGGACCACGGTTGGATCCCTGGCACCACATGCTGCGCCAGCCCCACCCCGAGGGCAGGCTGAGCCAGCCATAATACAATGATCAATCAATCAATCAATCAATCAATCAATAAAATTAAAAAAAGACCTCAAAAACAAAACAAACAAACAAACAAAAAAATCAGTGCGGAGACTGTAAGCCCACAGTGCTGACTCCTGTGTTTGGGACCTGAGCTCTTACCGTATGAACAAAAAATGTATCTGACAGCGGAGGAGTACAGGGATCTGAGCATAAGAGTGTGGTCTCCAGCAAAAACACTGAAAATGTCACTTATCAGTAAGTTTCCCACCTTGCAGTTCACGTTACCTGGGGGTGGCAGGTCTACAAAGTACCCGCAGCCCCTGGATTGTAACTGATCCACTTGGTGACCCTTGGGAAGTACCACCATGCCACCTGAGACACACTGCAGGGGATACCTGGTGGGGAGCTTTCTACAAGCTGCACGGGTTGAAGTTTCTTTTCTCGAAACCTGAGTCAGTATTTTCCCCCCTTTTCTTCAAACGGAACTCTACTATCCCTCTCTGTACAGGAGAAAACTGGGAAATGTGTTCATCTTTTAAAATGTGAATTTTTCTTCTATGGTTGGAACATGTATATCAACGTTTACAAGTCTGTATTTAAAGGAAATAATTGTGTCATTAAATTAATGATGCAACATAAAGTGTAAGACAAACAGTGTTCAGGTTCCTAGTCAGTACTTGCATTCTTTAGGAGTCTATTTTACTTATTACACAGAATTTGTGTTATAAAACAACATACTTATTAAACGATCGTTCATACACAAGTGTAGTAAGAAGAAAGCCCCCCCATAATCCTTTTGTTGTTGATTTCTCCCCTATTCCTACCAAAGTTAGATGGGATCATAGCTACATGGATAGTTAAAAACATTAAGTCCTCTATTCAAAATGCTTCAAAACCTGAAACTCTTTGAGCGCCGACACGGTATGTTAAAATCACTTCAGGTAGTGAAGCATTCCAGATTTCAGAGTTTTGGATTTGGGATGACCAACTGGTATACAAGTATTCTGAAAAGTGAAAAGACTTTGAAATGTTTTCAGTCCCAAGTACTAGAGATATGGGACCGTTTCTATGTAACAGCTTCCACGGGGAGCATCTCGCTCCGGCACCTACGACCTCAGGTGGCCCCTGCCCTTCACTCCACACCGATGCTGGCTTGGCTGTACATGATCCCTTCTGCTCGATGAGACATCAGCTAGCCTGACGCAACCACATGCTTAATGCCTCTCTGCCTTGGGCATTGGCCCGCCTTGTTTCCACTTTGGAACCCTGAAACCACAGGAAGAGTCCTGCACTGGGCAGGATAGGCAACCCATGAGCACAGAAGAGCCTTTCCAGCTGAGCCCCACAGATAATCCAGGCTTCTGGCTGCCAGGCCATGAATCCCAGGGGCGCTACCAGCTCACTGCAGACCTCCCTGAGTCACCCCATTCTGCAGAAGCCTTCCAGCTGCCCCATGGAATCATGGGAATAGTAAACTAAGCAATAGGATTTGATGTCGTAAGCCACTACCATTTCAACGTACATTTTCAAGCAGTAAAAGCTAATGTACACAGTGGCTTCAGAGTGCGTGGCCCAAGGTCTTCCAAGCGGGCTGTTCACGAGTCTACATGAAGCTGTGTAATGCTATTAAACAAATGTACAAAAAAACGAAGACTTACCCCACACTCCCATAAATACTGCAAAGACTAGAGTTCCGAAACTGTCGAAGATGCACAATTTCTGGAAAAGAATAACATGCAAATGAACTGAGGAATTCACTCATCAGAACACATGCCTGTGCAATGTCTTGCGTGTTCACTCTGAGCTTCCTCCAAAGCCGATACCCAGGTGAGCAACCACCCTGCATGCAGGCTTACAGGTGGAATTTCTCGCTGCTCCAAAGCAAGCAGCCCGTGCCGCACCAATCGTGTCCTCCAATCGAATCTTTCCACATCTTGATAAAGAAAACAGGTGCGGCTATTAAGATCCCACTCAGCTCAAAGCCTCTGCCAGGACTGGGACACAGCCCCTGTACGGGCTGCCATCTGAAGGTGAGGAACACAGCGGCTATCACGACCAAATGCCCAGGAAGCAACTTCTAGATTTATGATTAGCATCTTAGCGCTGCTCCCTCCTCCAAGGAAAGTCTCAGAATTCCTGCCTCTCTTATTAGCACAAGACTGGTTCTGTTCCACAAAAGCCTGGTCTCCTCCAACCCACGGGCGGCTTTTATTTTATGACCCACAGATACTTGTGCTGGGACAAGGGGGACACAGGTGCCTTCTCTAACATTAGCACCATCACAGTGGTAAGCAACACAGACACGTTACACTGCCAAGGAAGGCTCCAGGCTTCAGTTCTGCTAAGTGTGGCTTCCGTGTGTGTGTGTGTGTGTGTGTGTGTGTGTGTGTGTGTCTGATTTTATACTTTTATTTACTAAAATTGAAATCTGAATGCATAAAAATATCCTTGGTTATCTTTTTATTTTGATATTTTTTATTTCATGGAAAAAATAAAACATTTCATAACACAATAATAGGAGAATAACGCATTGTGGCCCCTCTGCTAGCGCCGCCACGTAAGTAGCCCATCCCTGGCTATGACTTCCTGGGTGCGCTTTCAACGGGCTACAAACTTTCCGTCAGTGTTTTCACACATCTTAAAACTGTAAAGACAAAAGCGGAAGTGGCACTATATGCTCTATCCTAATGCCAAGTGCAGGCGCGGCAGGGGTTAGAAGGAGCAGCAAGGGTGGGACCGAAAAACAAGCTTTGCAGACACTGAAGAAAACCCCACCGCCTCTGTCTGCCCTAAGCTCCTGGGTCCCCTCCTCACTGAGAGCAGGTAAGTGGTGACCTATTGAAAAACACTCGGCATGTTTTATTAAAAAGAAAAGACCTCGTCACTTCTAATCTTTCTGGTCGCCAAAACACCTAAACGTGCCCTTGCTGGTTCACATCTGCCTTGATCAGAAGGCAAGACCTTCAGTGGTCTCTATTAGTTTTCCCAAAACCCCAGCTCCAGGAAGGCAGAGTCAACGCGGGCTCGCTCTAGGCGAGCAATGCTCCCCGCCTCTGCTGCTGGCTGTGGGGGTCTAGCGAGCACACATTTCCAATTTTTTAGAGTTGTCTTTTAACACTGTGCTTTAACCTTTATTGTGAGTTAGGAGAGAGTCCTATAAGAAATAGCTCTTGTACAGTATAAATTAAAGATGTCGTCCAAAGAAACTCCCGTTTTAGGACTCAACGCAGACCTTTCCCTATTTGCCCTGACGCTTCTGCCCACCCACTCTGGAAATTAAAAAATTGCTGTGTGTGGCACCTTGGCTTGACTCTGTGGGAAAGGCAGAGGCAAAGAGAAAAACAAGTGGTGAGGCACAGCACACCTGCTACCCCTACCAGGAGCACCCTGGCTACAGCTCAAGGGGGCGCCAGGCCCCACAGGCCCGGGAGGGGCAGTCAGGCCCGGAGGAAGTCAGAGTTATTGCAACGTGTGTGAGAACCAAGAACCCGGGAGGAAGACGAACACGTTTCACTTCTCTGCTCGGAGTCCCATGAGAGCCCCTGGGAAGGGGACAAGGGCTACCACGAGCAAGGGGCTTTCTTAATAAGAGCCTCGCTTGGCCTCGTGGCCGGACAGCAGGGAGGCGGGCAGCGGGTCGAGAGCAGCCCTAGTCAGCGTACATCGGGCGCCGTCTGCGAAGGGACGGCAACTCTAAGCAGGAGACCTAATCAGAATGCAGAAACACGCGGTATGCTTTCTCCTCTCAAAGCCGTGAAATAAGCACTTTGTAACGACGTATTTCTAGGAGCGAAGCACGGTAACTTGCCACGTGTGCTTTCACTGTGCCAGCCCCTAAGCTAAAACTCCTTTTCCATGGGAAATCACAGTCCAAAGCATCCGTCCTGCTATCTGCGGCGTCACTTCTTCATGTCCTTGGTCCTGAGTTTATATCTTTACCCGTAGTTGCGCTGATCCTTTTAGCATATACACAGATCACTTAGGGATTGGTCTGTCTCTCCCAAAAGAAAGAGGCAGAAGTTGTATGAACAAAAGTCTGAAGGGAGAAAGGAAGAAGTGAACGAACCAGTCAACAGTGAAGTTAGAAAATGTGCCACTGTGGAACTTGCTTTTCCAGTCCTTCATTTCTTTTATATATATAAAAAAATATATATATATATATATATCTTCCCTTTGTAAACCACACTAGCAAGACTGAAGGGAGCTTTTAAAACCAGACTAAGAAGGGCTGGTGGGTTGAAGCTCAGTGGATTAAAGTGCCTGCTTAGGCAGAGCGCAGTGGCCCAGTGCGCTGTGCCAGCCCTGTCGCCAGGGCGCACTGAGAGGCAATTGAGACTGGGCGTGGTGGGACATGCCTGTAATCCCAGCACTTGGGAGGCTGAACAAAGGAGAATCACTGAGCCTGATCTGTGGAGTGAGACCCTGTAGACCCTGTACTAAATACACTAAAGAAAAAAAGAAAAAGACCGAAGCCACGCTCACGTAGAGAGATGTGACAGGCACACGCTGAGAGTGGAGCAGAAGGAGAGAAGAAGGGTGGGAGGCGCGAGGGCCAGAACTGCTTTCGGGAGGTGGACCGTCCACTTGGGACTTTCTCAGAGCACGACTGGCCTCTCGGATCGCCACTGGCATTGCTCTAAGTCCAGAGCCTCCAGAGGTGTCCTGGCGACCTTTAGCTGGAGCTGGCATCCCTGGAGAACAGGCTGCTTCTCCACATCTTCAAGACTTTTACTTTGTGCGATCTACCAGAGACATTTATAGTTGGGTGGGGGAGTGCTCGGATGCTTTAGCTCATAAACATAAGGGAGGAAAATATTTACCAAGTGGTGAAATATGCTTTCCCATGTGAATCTGGCCCTGGGAGCGAGGGCCCGGCAGCACCGCAGGTGCCAGGAGCTCGGCAATGGCGAGAAAGGCAGATTTGGTGTCAATGTGTGGCCAGCTGGCAGTGGGTGGCCTTAGCTGGGAGCAGAGCCAGAGCAGTGCCACCAGTGCAAAAATTGTGAACGGCATGAAGTATGGACTCTGGTGGCATCCGCTCGACCGGTAGCAGATCAGAGGCCTCCAGGGCCACGAGCTCATCCCTAGCTCTCACGGCAGGACAAGAGAAGCTCAAGGAGAAGAGAGTCGTCAGAAGCACCCGGAAGCAGGTGGCCACGCGCCTTCCCTCTCCCTGGAATCTCCGGCCTGCTCTCCCCTAAGCTCCCCCTGCTTGTCCTGAACCTCGGGACTTTTAGGAGCTCAAGCATCCTGGCTGCTTACGGGGAGCTAGATGCCTTCTCTGGGGTGTTTTGAGACATTCTTTCTCCCTTACATACAAAACTATCTTTGTATTTATACATGCAGTCTAAATCTGACTTGCAAGGTCTTTAAAAATCCAAGCATGGGGCTGGCAAGATGGTTCAGCGGTCTAAAGTACCTGCTTAGGCAAGCTTAGGCAACTGCAGGTACCATGGCTCGATCCCCGGCACCACATGCTACGCCAGCCCCACCCGCAGAGCAGGCTGAGTTGGCCATAATACAATCAATCAATCCAAGTGTCATTTGAGTATACTTTAAAGATACAAAACGTAAATTTCACAAGTACAAATTTTTTAAGTACAAATTTTAGACGTCTACTCTCTTGGGTTAAGGAGAACACATTAATAATAAATCTAATAAAAAGTGCTCATGAAATAAATAATCTGGATCTGAGACTTTTGATGATCTGAACTATTGATTCAGTTCCATCATTTCCTTACTGACTCCTGATGAGACTTTCAGGTCATGCCTTTAATATCTGTTGTTTATAAAAGGGGAATAAATATGCATTGCACTTTACCTCCCAGACTGTGAGTTTAGCTGAACAATAGCCTCCCAGATTCCTCAGAGGAGAAAGATAGGATTTCTACATTCTACTTAGGCAATCGCTGGGACTGGCCAAGCCTGACTGAGGTGTAAACAGGCAGACAGAAGTTACCTTGGAGGACTCGCAGGTGATGTTGAGCTTCCAGAAAGGACAGAGCTTGTCACACTGAGGACACATGATGATATTGCCACCAATATCAGGGTTGCACACTTCTTTGCTAAAGAGAAAGAAAAATGGAAAAACTTGAAGGAAAAGAACTTCTTAGAGCAATACAACAAAAAACTGACATCTATTCCTAAGAAACTAAACTGTATTTTTATAAAACTAGCAAAAGAAAACAACTTCATCAGCCCGACACAAGGTGGCTACCTACAATCTACACACAGTGTTTAGTAGCAGGTGTTGCACATATGTCCTCTAACTCAGGAATAGGACAAAGGGCCCTATCTCAGGGCTTCTTTTTAGTTGGAGGCCCCTCCCAGCACAATAAATAAAGGACAATAAAGCTACGCAGATCATTCAGAAGGAAAAAATTATGGCCTTCAGGACTGAGCCCAGCAGACCTGAGCTGTGCTAGATTCCTAGCCTTTTAAAAATATTTTTTTTTGAGACAAGATTTCACTAAGTTGCTAAGAGGCCCAGGGTAGCTTGAACTTTAAACCTCCTGCTTCAGCCTCCCTGAGTGCTGGAATTACAAGTGTGCACCACCACAGCTGGGGAAGCAGACTTTTATTGCACGGATCCACTCAACGAGAGCTAATAATTATTAGAATCCATGAGCTCAGTGCTTTGTTGGACACCAAATCAACATGCAAAATACATACGGGCACAGGAAAAGGAAATGTGTCTCCCTATACTTGCCATAACTAGGAAACAACTTTAAAGGGGCATTTTATAGAGCTTAGAAGTATACAGATAAATTCAATCCAAGAGGTCTCCAGATTTTTATGGCAAAAATTTAAAAACTGTTCAAAAGACAGAGAAGAAGCAGAAGCAGAAGGGGAGGAGGAGGAGGAGGAGGAGGGGG
>PVJA010028443.1:0-27604 GCA_004027025.1 Myocastor coypus | reverse complement strand
TTTTTTTTTTTTTTTTTTTTCCTAAGCAACATCAATAGGGAGGTGGGTCATGCCCACACACTGCACTCTGTAGAATGATTGCGAGGAGAATATGCAATATGTCAACTTTCAAAGAAAAGAAAGGGGAAAAGAAAAAAGAAAAAAAGTAATGTGGATTTAGAAAGGTTAATGTTTAATTGTTTGATCAATCTTATGTACCTATATGTATTAATCTAAACTGATCTGATGATGAAAATATGTAATATTACCATTGTTAAATTTAAACAATAAAAAAAAAGAAAAATTTTTGCTTTAAACGAGTCAAGCCCCGATAGCAAGAAAAAATGTTAAATAGAGGAAATTATATAAGTATATGTTAGGTATAAACTTAAACCACACTATATTTTAAATGAAACATTCTCTTTTTTTTTTTTTGAAACATTCTCTTTTAAGACATGCAACTATATCTAATTCTCAAAAAAAAAAAAAAAAGAAGAGAAAAAAATCATGTATGTATATACATGGGATATCTAAGATGATTGTATTAGTACTTTCTCTAGATTTCCTAAAGGGAACAATTAATGCTTAAAATTTTTACTTTGACCAATTTTACATGTTTAGATCTGGTAATGTGAGCAACAACATTGAAGATAACAATGTGAAACATAATAACCACTGTTGAATGTCGATCTTTTTTTTCCTTTCTGAAATTGTGTATCCTTTCTAATGTCTTATTTGTCTGTTTGTTTATTTATTCCGTACTAGGAATTGAACTCAGGACCTTTTGCTTGCCAGCCAGTCACTTGTGCCACTGAGTACCAGCCCTCTGATGTCTTACCTATTATTTTTCTATCTCTTTAAAATAAGTTTTTCTTTTTTTTTTTTTCCCAGTACCGGGGATTGAACTCAGGACCCTGCACTTGGCAGGCAGGAGTTTATTCTACTGAGTTATCTCCCCAGCTAAAATAGATTTAAAAAAATAATCTAATTCTTTTCCTTCACTCTGGACATAAAAAGACATAATCTGAAATTGAAGACTTAGTATTTGATTCCTTATCCTTGTATTCAAATTACACTTCCCATACAGATGTCAGTCTTCATTATAAATTCCAATTAATTGAGAAAAGAAATTGTCACACTTACCATTTAAATCCTTAAAACCCACACTGTAGTTAAATTCAGGCCTGGGAGGCTGAGGATCAGGAGGAGGAAGAGTGTCCACTCCCAAGCTCTGTGAAAACAGATCCCAGCTTGTGTTACTCATGATGGCAGCATTTCTGTAGCACACTTGAATCAGGATGTCAAAGGCCATTCATTTTTTTATATGTTTTCTCTCTACATGTTTTTTAAAGACCAAGATCTTACCTGAAAATGTTTAACATTATCTTTCCCTTACAGAAAATTACAAATTAAAAAATTATTCTGGAAAGAAGATTATGAAATGGACCATGCCAATTGAGAAAGATGAGAAGACATAACTTTAAAAAAAGAGAAAAATCTTCCTATAATGCAGAACACACATACTATATATAACTCTGTAAGGACTTGAGTAATGACAGCAAAGAAATCTCTAGCCGCTCAGAGGAAAAACCTTTTTTTCAAGATGTAATTAACAACTGTGTAGTACTGTGTTACGTTTACTAATATGTTTGTTAAAAAAGAAATCACAGTGTCAGCCATGACACTGACAACAGTTCTACAAAGCACTGTACATGGTTCCAAAATTAATCCTGAGGGGATTTGACCTTGGAAGATACAAAAATGAATGCTTTATTATTCAGGTCTTGCTTTTCCTTGGTCACCCAGTGGAAAAGCTTAATTATGAGGCATAAAATGCAGAGCTAGATTAGTATGATGAGCTGTAAGAGGCTTAAACCAGCAGCCTCCAACATTGCCAGTTTCACCGGTAACCCAATGCAATTAAGGAACATTGGACTATGTATACAACTACTTCCTCTCAGTCCAAAGAGAAGAAATTTTTTCCTTTTCTCTGTCCTTACCAATATCAATCAGAAGATTTATCATGTCTGCACCCTGTGCTCTGTATAACTACTATGAGGACAACAATATGCAATGCGTCAATTATTGCGAATGTACTACTAATGTGTTTTGGAATTGTTATATTGTTATTTCTTATTAAAAGCAATATAAATATATATATAAATATATATAAATCACAGCACTAGAGGGGTGGCTTAGTAGTGGGCCACTCATCTAGTGTGCTCTGGGTTTAGTTCTCAGCAAGGAGAAGAAATGATCAACTTTGAAAATATTGTTCTAAATGTTGTTTTACTTAGAACTAAGAGACTCATATCATTGAAAAATCAGATTACATTTATAAATGAATTTCCAATAATATTTTTATGTCTATAATGTAAGAAGTGACTTTATCTGTCCTCATACATAAAGGTTTCATAATTGTGGAGGCATCCACTGACGTTAATTTCATTTGTCAAATATTCTTGTTCATTTTTTTAAATTCTGGAGGAAACCATTATACATTTAAAAATAAAATATAATTAATTTTACAAAAAAATTATGACCTTTAATCAAGAGGCTAGAGAACTTAATATTAGAGCCAGATAACATGTAGGTAAAAATGACAACTTTAAAATTCATTTTTCTTTTTGAGATAGCTTCTTCCTTTGTAGTTCAGACTGGCCTTGAACTCACTTTGAGGTCCCAGGCTGTCCCTGAACTCACAACAATCTTCTTGCCCCAACTTCTCAAGTGCTGGGTTTATAGGTATGCTTTAAATTCATTTCAAACAACAAGATGAAATTCAAAAACTGTCTATAAAATGAAAACTTGATAGCTGGGTGTGGTGGCGCATGCCTATAATCTCAGCACTGGAGAGGCTGAGGCGGGAGGATCGGTGAGAGTTTGAGACCAGCCTGGTCTACAAAACTGACCTCAAGGCTAGCCTGAACTGTACAGCGAGACCCTGTCTCAAAAAGACAAAAAAAAAAAAAAGAAAAAGAAAACTTGATAGACACACTTTGACGCAGATACCAGAATAAAAAATTTATTCAAAAATGTACAAAGACAAATACAAAGCCGGGCGTGGTGGTGCACGCCTGTAATCCCAGCACTCGGGAGGCTGAGGCAGGAGGATCAGTGTGAGTTCGAGACCAGCCTGGGCTACAAAAGCAAGCTCAAGGCCAGCCTGAACTGCATAGCGAGACCCTGTCTCAAAAAAACAAAAAACAAAAAACAAACAAACAAAAAAAAAATCAAAGACAAATACATTCACTGAATTTGTTTTTAATATTATAACTAAGAAGTCTATATCACAGTTATGTACTTAATAAATTTTTTTCAGCAATATATTTTACTCTGCTAGTTAGAGAAATTGCAAGTAGTTCTGACAGGGCAAGAAAAGCTCCATTTTCTTTTAAACTTGACTTTAGAAGTCACTTAAACTTTAGGTGAATTCATTCCTCACCTTCTTCCCTCTTAGTTACCCATAAAACCCATCAAGGAGAACAAAATGCTACTCTAAAGAACAAACAGTTAAAACAAATTATAGATAAACTAAAATTTAACAGTACTAACACCTGGGAGTAAACTTTGTGACATTTTTGTAAAATTCCAAAATGAGGTAATGTGGCTACCATGGTTACTTGTAAATGTATAAAAACCCAGTATCAAGTTTTCTGGTCTTGGACATTCCCTCATTTTGCATCAGGTTGTCATCCTGCCAGCAATAAAAGCCTCATTTGTTCACATTCTTGGTCTCCTGTGAGTGTCTATCTCACTCAGTTTTACTGCTTATACTTTGTCTAGGACTATAGAAAAATTAAAATTAATGTTACACAGAAATAAATTAATGCTCCGTCAATTTCCAATGGTAACCAAATAAAGATTCTTTCTTTCTTTCTCTCTCTCTCTCTCTCTCTCTCTCTCTCTCTCTCTCTCTCTTTCTTTCTTTTGTGATATTTGGAATCCAATTCAGAATCTGATACCCCATGCCTAGCCAAGAGCTCTATCAGTGAACTATGTTCCTAGTTTTGTTTGTTTATTTTTGATATTATGATCTTGTAACTTATTTGCTTTCTGCTACGGAGAAATAAAAATATTTTATATTGTAAAATACTTCAAATTAAGACTGAATGAAATATTGTGGCTTCTGTATATTATATCTGCTTGGGAAAGCAACCTACAATTTGAGATTATAAAATTATATAAATATTTCTCCTTATATTTGATATATAGTATTTAGATTTTTAATTCATAGAACTCATTAAGATGTAAGATGTGAGGTAGTAGTGTAGTTTTTGATTTCAGACATGTGTTATCCCAAGATGATTTATTAAAGAATTTTTTCATTCAAATTTAGAATGCTGCCTTATTTGGGAGACATTAATTACTCTTTATCAGGATATATAAAGCAAGAATGATAATCCAAATAAAGTAAAATGTTAACCACAGAGAACTCTGGGAGAGAAGTAAACATGGTGTTTTCATAGTATTCTTTAATTTTTTTCTGTCAGCTTAAAATTATTTCAAAATAAAGTTGCAATCACATATATTAGTTTCTTTTTTATGTGTTTAGTACAGGGTCTACAGGGTCTCACTATACAGATCAGACTCATAATGATCCTCCTGTTTCAGCCTCCCAAGTGCTGGAATTACAGATATGTGTCACCATGCCCAGTCTCATCCACTGTCTCAGTGTGCCCCAGGGTGAGGCTGGACTATTACCCCAGGGATCGAATATTCCCTTATTTTGGCAAGTGAGGAAGATCAAGCTTTATTCACTCTTCCAAATCATAACCTAGTCTGAAAGAACAGAATACTTGCAAAATTCACATGTAGATGAAACAGATTTTCAAGTGGCTGGAAAAATACCCAGTAATGTTAAAAGCAATTGATAAGGGTCCAATTGAAGAACAGACCTCAGACTTGGGGACAAGGCAGGGCCTTCATACCATGCAATTTTGGGGCTGACCTTTCAGGAGAGCTCTATTAGTTAAGCAAACCTCATACATGGCACTAGCACACAGGAAAGAAGAGCAAAATCTCAAAGGACCCTGACTGAACAGCAGTCCAAGAAACAAGCTCTTCTAGCCACTGCTGACACTATTCAGTTTGGGGTTGAGAACATCCCAGACCCTGAGTGGTTAGGACAATAACTTCCAGCACTGGCTGCAGAAGTGAGTAGATGTGCAGAGCTCATCTCTAGCATTCATTCAGACTTGCTCCTCTCTGGGAGGGAAGATAAAGCCCTCATTTCCAGAAATGCTGTCCCCATCTTAACACTTCCTTCCTAACCAAGTACCTTTTCATCAAAGGGTGCCCCTTCATAGACTACAAACTTTTTGAAATGTTATTGGCAATATGCAAGAGATGCTAACTAAAATTACTTTACTTTTTTAAAAAAATAGTCTTCTAAAACACAGACTCTGTAATCCCAGCACTCGGGAGGCTGAGGCAGGTGGATTGGTGCGAGTTCGAGACCAGCCTGGGCTACAAAAGTGAGCTCAAGGCCAGCCAGAACTGCATAGCGAGACCCTGTCTCAAAAAGACAAAAAACAAACAAACAAACAAACAAACAAAAAACCCAAAACACAGACTCTTCATTTACTTTGTAGAAAACTCAAGATCTCCATCTTAGGAATACTATAGTAAGTAATTGTTATTTTGATATTTTGTGCAAAAAGTGGTGAGCTCAGTATCTCTGAATCAAAGAAACATTTCTGAGAATACTACAAAGCACACTAAAGCTCACCAGATTTTATAATCTGGGTCAGTGGTCAGTGGGTGCCAGTGAACCTGACAGTGGGTGACCTCTAAGTTAATCTGTTCTTGGCAGAGCTGCAGTTTATAGATGAGTGGTGTTCACATTCCTTTGAGTGCAGTGAATCCATGCAGGAGGCCATACTAGCCCCCACTAAATCCTTTAAAGTGTTACCTTTGCTCAAAGGTTGATAAAAGTCCTTTACTAAAGAAGATGACATTTTTCAGCTAGGTTTTTTTTTTTTTTTTTTTTGGTGTGACCGGGGTTGGAATTCATGATCTTGCACTTGCCAGGCAGGCACTTGTGCCACAGAGCTCTCTCCCTAGCCCCATCAGCTAGTTTTTAAAACAGTGAGTATGGGAAGTTAGCAGTGGTGGTTATAAGGGTTTGCACCTGGTGAAAATTCTTTTATTGGATACAGTAAATAAGGGCATTGTCAAAACAGAGCATATCTGTGACAATCATATTAAATTAACAGAATTCAGAAAGAGAGAATTAGAGATAAACTCCTTACTCCCCACTCCTGTTACAGTTACATCAGGAATCTGCAATATTGTGAGTTCCCAGTCTTTATAAAAGATAGGATTTCTGCAATACTATGGTTTAATTCTATAATCTCATTTTGCCCTAATTTTCAGGTGAGGAAAGTAAGCTTACCTGGGTTAGAAGATCCATCTCTCCCAGCAAAGTGCTGAACATTTGGTCTATGTCATCATTTGATTCACCCATCTGAAAAAGAAAGAAATTCAGATATTTAGTAATGCTGAGATTATGGGTGTGTGTACCTTCGGCAGCCTGGGGTGATAGCCTGAATGTAGTATAAGAGAGACAGAGAAGTAGACTCTCTCTCTGTTGCTCTGGTTAGTCAGTTGCCTCTGTCACCATTTTGTTGCTGTCCCTCCACCATGAACTGCTGCTCTCTGCCCTGTTCCTCTCAGCCTTGGAGCCAGCTGAGTATGGACTGAAAGGTCAGGGACTGTGAGCTGAAGAATCCTTTCCTTCCTTCATTATGGGTGTTGGGTATTTGTCCCAGCAATGAGAGAAGAGTAACAAAGACATAAAGAAAGAAATCCGTTAGACAAGCAGGACCTGTGCTACACATTTTCTTCATTTTATACACTCCTCATGTTCTCTGCTCACGGCCACTCACTTGGACTCTGAAACAGAGGTCTATGTTGGTGTTGCTCAGCTCCACTATTAAAGGCCTTCAAAATCTTAATTGGCTGCTGCCGGGTGTGGTGGTGCACGCCTGTAATCCCAGCACTCTGAAGGCTGAGGCAGGAGGATCAATGTGAGTTCAAGACCAGCCTGAGCTACAAAAGTGAGTGCAAGGCCAGCCTGAACTGCATAGCGAGACCCTGTCTCAAAAAGACAGAAAAAAAAAAAATCTTAATTGGCTACTTGGATTCCTATATTGATTATGAACCCACAACATTTGGGGGCTCATCTGGGATTCCCACAAGTGGATTTATAGGATCCAAGCCTCTCTTTTTTTGAAGAGTCTACATACAGGGTGTTTGGGGTTTCACTACCAGATCGAACTTGTAGTGATCCACCTGTTTTTAGCCTTCTAAGAGCTGGGATTACAGGTGCCAACACATCCAGTCTCAACTGCTGTCTCAGTGCACCCAGGAGGGTGGGGGAGTAGGGTGGGGCTGGCACTGCAAGCCTGGGATCGAACCCCAGGCCGCTGAGCCTGCTTGTAGGTGCTTTAATCTGTTTAGCTATTTGGCTGGCATCAAAGTCTCTCTGTGAGATGAATATTCCTCAGGGGGAACACTGAGAAAGGTTCCTCACCCCCAAGGAACTCTTTGTTTCAAAGTGAAACCATAAGCCCTGGATGCTTATTTGGAATAAGCCACCCAGATCCTTACCAGTAAGACTGCTTCTGTTTCTTGGGGCACCCCTTGGGGGTTCTTGGAGAGGTTGGGTGCAACATTAGACTCTCCAGGACAATTCCAGACCAAGACGTTGGCTAGGACTCAATATTGGTCTTGGAACCAAACTCGTTTCTCTTGTAACTGTTCTGCCTCTATTCGTCTCCAGTATAACTTCTGCCACATTTGTCATGGGTCAGTCCGCTTCTGCTTCATTGTCGCCCTTGCAATGCGTCCTTAATCATTTTCAGGACTTGTGCCAGAGAGCACCTGCCCATAGTGAAACCATCTACTCAGGAAAACTTTGGACTTTTTACTAATTTGAAAGGCCCTCCTTTGGGGTCTCTTGGTCCCCGGATGGATCTTTTAACTTGTCTTTCTGTCAACAGGTCCATAAGGTTATTTTTTTAAAAAAATTTTTTATTTTTTAAATTTAATATTACATGTTAACTAGTTCCATTTAAAAATCACCAAAGGGAATTTTCACCTCAAAGTCAGAATTCCATTCCATTTTTGAAATAAAATTGTATACAGAAGAGAAATTTGTTTACCAATGAGCCTATTTTTTAAAAAAATTTATTTTAAATTTAACAATGGTTATATTACATATTTTCATCATCGGATCAGTTCAGATCCATAAGGTCATCTTTGACAGCCCTGGGCATCCTGTTTATATTCAGGCATGGATTGACTTAGTTGCAGACCCACCCAAGTGGGTCCGCACTTACCAGTCTAAGCATCAAGCTCTAAGAAATCAAACTCTGACCGAAGTTGCCAAGACCAAGTCAACTCCTCTTAAATCACTGCCTGTTCTCCCTCCGATGCCTGATTCCCCTCTGCTGACCCCTTCGCGTTCCTCACCCTACCATTCTCCTCCCAATTCCTCTTCCCCTCTTAGACCTCCTCATACCCGCGTCGGGCACTCCTTTTCCTAGGGCCCTGTGCCAAGATCCTCCTCCCCCAAGTCTGCCTCCTCTGCCTCTCCTTTCCCAAATCTATTCCTGCCATTGAGAGAAACCGCTCCCTGAGACAGAACTCCATAGTCCTTCCATGGTCTTTGTCCCATTCTCAACAAATGATTTATGTAATTGGAAACAACAAAATTCTTCGTTCTGTCCAAATTCCCAGGAGCTCATTTCCCTCCTAGAGTCCATTTTCTTCACCCATCATCCCACTTGGGATGACTGTCAACACCTCCTCCAAACCCTCTTCACCGCTGAAGAGCACAAATGTTTCCACACTCTCCCACAAAAGTTAGTCCTGGGACAAGATGGACAACCCAGCTTCCACCTGACTTGCCTGGACCCTACGTTTCCTCTTACATGCCCGTCCTGGAACCCCAGTGATGACCAAGGTAAGGAGGCTGTTGGTCAGTATCATCAGACTTTCTTGGATGCCCCTGAGGCAGCAGCCCAAAAGCACACGAATTTGTCTAAGGTTACAGAGGTAGGTCAAAAACCTGATGAGATTCCATCTGCTTTCTTGGAGAGCCTCCTAGAGGTATATGGTATTTTTATTTTTACTTTTATTTGTTTTTTATTATGGTCAGCTCAGCCTGCCCTGGGGATAGGGCTGGTGCAGCATGTGGTGCTGGGGATCGAACTGTGGTTCCCATGGTTGCTTAAGCTTTCCTAAGCAAGCACTTTAGACTGCTGAACCATCTCGCTGGCCCAGGAGGTATACGGTATTTATACTCCCATTGATTTGGAGGCAACAAAGAACTTATGAGCTTTAAACATTGTGTTTGTTACTCAGTTGGCCTCAGATTTTAGAAAAAAATTACAAACACTGGAAGGATTTTAGGGAAAGGCACTATCTAGACTAGTAGAAGTGGTTCAAACATCTTCAGTAACAGAGAAGACCCATGAGACCTTAACTAAAAGATAGCAAAAGTCTTCATTGCTCTGGGAGAAAAAGAACAACCAAAGAAAAAAGGAGACTCTGAAAGTTACCAATAGTCCAAGAGATCTCCTCTGAACAAAAACCAATGTGTCTATTGCAAAAAAAGAAGATCATTGGAAAAAGGACTGTCCAGTGCTCAAAAAGAAACAACTGCTAAGGTTTTATCTCAGGACTGAGACCATCAGAGTTGTCCTGGGCATGAGAACCCAGGGCAATCCTCACTGTAGGGGGCCACCCAGTTGATCTTTTGGTTGATATGGGCGCAACCTACTCAGTTTTACAATAGACAGTGGGCCCCTTGTCAACAGCCAGAACTGAATACAGGGTGTAGCTGGAAAAATCGAGGCTTACTCTTGAACTCAGGCTAGGATTGCTGATTTGGGAAAAGGCTCCATGACCTACTCATTCATGGTAATGCCTGAATGCCCTTACTCCTAATTGGATCAGATCTACTTCACAAGTTACAAGCCCAAATTTCCTTTGGAGAGGCATCCCCCAGGTTACCTTCACACTTAGGGTTATCCTGAAGTCCCCTCCATCCTGTTCACCTTCCCTCTCACAGAGGAGTATATCCTTCTAACAGAGCCTTCCCCCAAGGGGGATAAACCTGATGACAAATTGCACAAATTATGGCAAAGAGAGATTCTTGGGGCATGGGCTGAAATTAGCCCACCTGGACTAGTTATTCATCAGCCACTCATAGTGGTGACCCTCATTCCAGGCTCTGTTCTGGCCGAAGTTTGTCAATACCCATTCAGCCTTTAGGCCTGAGAGGGAATTTCAAAACATATCCAGGGACCAAAGAGGTCAACTTTCTAGTTACTTGTAAGTCTGTCTGGAATACTCCCCTGTTGCCTGTCCAGAAGCAAGGAACATCAGACTACCATATGGTCCAGGATCTTCAAGAAGTAAATAAAAGGGTTATGACTATCCACCCCACTATTCCTAACCCTTACACTCTGCTCAGCCTGCTCCTTCAAAACCATGTTTGTTACTCTGTCCTTGACCTGAAGGATGACTTCTCCTTGCCTTTGGCTCTGGTAAATCTGCCTCTGTTGGCTTTTGAATAGATAGAGCCTAAAACAGGGAAGATTGGACAATTGACCTGGACTTGCCTACCCTAAGGTTTCAAAAATGCTCCTACACTGTTCGATGAGGCTCTCAGTAGCAATTTACAAGAGTTCCACATGGAACACCCTTCAGTTACAGACCTCCAGTATGTAGATCAGCAGTTCTCAACCTGTGGGTCACGACCCCGGCGGAGGTCGAACGACCAAAACACAGGGGTCACCTAAGGCCATTGGAAAATGTTATTTATTTGGAATTACAGTTTTGAAGTAGCCACCAAAATTATTTTTTGGTTTGGGGTCACTGCAACATGTGGAACTGTATTATGGGGTCACGGCATTAGAAAGGTTGAGAACCACTGATGCAGATGATGTGCCACTGGTCTTTAAGGACTTACAAATTTTCCTTGAGGCTACAAAGGACTTATTACAAGAATTAGACAAGCTGGATTATTGAGTCCCAGTCAAAAAGGCCCAAACTGCTTCCCTAAAGTCATCTACCTAAGTTATATCCTAGAGGAAGGAAAATGGACTTTGTCCAACAAGAGAGTTGAAGCCCTATTAAAAATTCCCATTCCCAAGACAAAGTGCCAAGTCAGAGAGTTTCTAGGGGCCTTGGGCTATTGTTAACTGTGGATCCTTGGGTTTGCAGAACTGGTCCAGCCCTTCTACGTATCAACTGGGGGAAATCCCTCAGAGACTTTGGTATGGGCTGAGACAGAGGGTCAAGTGGTCCAACGGTTAAAGTCAGCTCTTGTGAGCACAACACCTTGGCCCTGCCTGACCTGACTAAGCCTTTCCAGTTACATGTTGCAGAGCGCCATGGAGTTCTAAAGAGAGTTTTAACCCAATATCCATTCCCTACCTCTTTCACTAAATTGACTTTTGGACAAAAGTTCCAGATTTTAGTTCCTCATGCTGTGGAGACCCTGCTGAGGTCATCCCCAGATAGATGGCTATCAAATGCTCATACTGTATAGTACCAGGCACTCCTGCTGATCCAAGACTCTTTTGAGTTTATGTCTACCATAGCCTTAGATCCAGCCACCCTCTTGCCAGCTGGTGACCCATGAACGCCCCTCTATGACTGCTTGGATGTTATAGACTCCACCTCCAGTTTGTGAACAGATCTAACAGATATTCTGACTGATAACCCAGAGGCCATGCTCTTCACAGATGGAAGCAGCTACCTCCACAAGGGCAACTGCGTGGCTGGAGCCGCAGTGACCACAATAGATAAGGTTAATATGGGCCCAAGAGCTGGGACAAGAAATCTCTGCACAGAGGGCTGAACTAATAGCCCTTACCCAGGACTAAGATAGGGACAGGGTAAGACCATAAATGTGTACACTGACAGCTGGTATGCCTTTGCTACCGTTGCATGTCCATGGTGCCATCTATTAGGAAAGAGGACACTTGACCTCAGGGGAAACAAAATCAAACATGCAACTGAAATTCTAGACCTGCTAGCTGCAGTATGGCTGTCCAGGGGCAACCCACTAGGATCCCCCTTCTGTTCCCCTCTTGGACAGAAGCTTTCTTTCCCAATAAATGTTCTATTCTAAACCTCCATCTTGTTCCTAAAATTCATTTTTTGGTTTTAGAGAGCATGACCTCGTCCAAGTGTCTTTTCAGGTTGGGAGATCAGTTTTTCTTCCTGCATCAATTGGAGGTCATTCACTGAGATCACTGGATGGAGGTATGAGTTTGCTCTTCTTCCCTAAGTTCTGGATCAGGACTTGCTTAGGTAACATTTTTATGCTTCAAATGCTAAAATGTCTTTACTCATTGCTCATGATTGCCCATATTTTGTTATCTCATATAGTTTGGTTAAAATTGCCTACAATTGCTTATGCTTTGTCTCATATGGTTTTGTTAAAATGTTGGTCAAAATGTTGTTGTTAAATCTTTGTTAAAACATGGAAATGCTATGAGGTTATGATATGTGTTTAATGGGATGTTTCATGACTGTTGTGTACTTGTATATGCTGCATTTGAACTAGATGTTAAATAAATGTACTGGTATTCCTTGCTTGACTTTAGATGACAGTGCTAGAGACAGTAACATTAGAAAGCCTCTCAGTGAACTTTATGTAAACTTCTATAAAATAGGACTTTTAAATGTAGCTTGGATTTAGAAAATATACATGCCTGTCTATAAAACATGGGAATCCTTTTGCCAACTAAATGACATTAGGTCGGCAACTGTTCTTAAAGACTTAGAGGACAAATTTCACTGGGATAGACTGGTTCTGATACCCCTCTACATGTTAGAGGAAATGTCAGGCCTGCTCTGTTTCAGTTTCCTTGTTTTGACTTTACTCCTGATTTTCCTATCTCTTTGTACTTTCCTTTTTAGAGGCATGTACAATTAGGAGAATGATATGGACTGTTCCAACTAAGTGAAGCCCTTAGAAAATGAGCATTTGTTAACGCTGAAGACAGGGAAGTCATTTTAGAAAAAGGACACATACCCCATCTCTGGGTCAGATGAGACAAAGAGGACTATTCCTGTCCAGGAGGACACATATAAAAGCCATGTCCCGGCTTGGTGTTCTAGGCAGGTCTCCTTTGGTAGGCTAAATGTGAGACACAGAGGAGAAAATCGGCTTCTGGGTGACACCGGAAGAAGCTATCTCTGAAAGCAGCACATGTATGGGACCAAAACACATTTAGTGCAAGGAAGGATCGTAAGCTTTTCTCCTAGGCCTAATTGTTTAGGTGCACAATAACTAAGTTTTGAACTTTAAAGCCTTTACCACAAAGTGCTAGGTAATCTTGTTCAGGTTTTTAACTATCCCTTATAGAACTTGCACAAACAGTGGTTACTCTGCCAGCTAGTAAATGCTCCTAGAGCAGCTGCCACTCTTTGAAGCAGAGGACAGGTTTTCCTAGCTGTTCTTTGGTGAATCCCCATTGAAGCCTATGGCTGATGGAATTTGACCAGAGATACAACTAGATTCCTTTCTGGAGATTGAACTCTGGTTGTGTGAGCCAAAGAAACTGAGAACACCTGAGAGGTACTGGCCACACCCAAAGGTTTCTTGGTGAAAACTGGCTCTTGATCATTAAAAGATCTCCCTTTGCCTATTGTACTTTTTCTCTCTTCTAGTAAACTAGCAATTCTACCTGAGATTTTCAGTAAGACAGTTTAATGAGTCACTCCTTCAAAAATTAGGCTGAAGCAGCTTGCAATAGTTTATATCCTACAGCGGCTATCAGGGATGACTGACATCTGTACTTTACATGTTAACTAAGAGTAAAAGACTTTTGTCAGCTTTAAAGTGTTTACCAACATGTAAAATGTGATGCTAGATGATACATACAAATTTCACCTGTGAGCTTCAAGTTTAAATCTTGTCCATTGCTAAAAATATTTACCTAGGTGATTAGATAGAAAACAGAAGTGTCTGGAGACTTGGCTCAGTGCACAGAGCCAAATCCCTCCAGCCAATTGTTTTGTCTATCTCCAGAAGTGCTCTTTGTAGCCTGAAAAGTGTTCACTTACAATTTTTTATACAATAGTTATGCTTTCTTATATAGACATTCCTGTCACTGGACCAATTGTAACTTTTACTTACAAATATTCGATAAGAGTAAGTGAGTGGTTTGTGAGATGTTTCAGGAAATAAGAATCATGCACCAGTGTGAGGGTGGGTAGGCTGGTGGGATCTTGTTTCCCTTCTCTCCAACAAGAGCATCCACCTGCTCTGGAGAGGGCTACTCAAGGGACGCGTGGGTGGAGGAATCAGTAGAAAGAAGGTGAGGATGCCCAAAAGGTAATATCTATTGAATTCCAGGTTATCTCACGATCAAAATGTCTTACTCTTTTAGAGTGCTTCATTAGGCGCCGCAAGATGTGTGATCCTTACATGCTGAAGAAGAGCAAAGGGAATGCAAGTAGAAATATTATGATGCTATTTTATCACTAAAAAGGTATTATAAAAAACAAAATGATAAAATGTTTTATGTTCACGTTTGTTTGCATTAAGGTTATTGTTATTTAAGTTTTAAAATGCAGATGTGAATCTAGAGGGTGGAGCTTGTAGACCAGCTGCAGCCTGGCCGTGTACAAGGTTACTGAGTTTATACAAGCTTTTCAAGGACAATACTCTTTAAAGAAGTAAACAGACAACTTACAACTTGTAGAGTTAATGTATCTTTTTCTCTGTGACCTAAAACATAGACTTTAGAAGATCTTTTGATGACTCTGATAAGTACACTGATGTTTTTAGGGCTTACTTGGTCTTATGAATGTTAATCTTAAATCAAGCTTTGTCTATTAATAATAAATGCAGCATTACAAGCTGATATTGCATTTAGAGATAAATACCATACCGTTAATTTTAAAAAACTCCTAGATAGCCAGTAAAAGTACCTGTTGCACTGGCACCAGAATAGTCAGACCCCTTCTGGCATAATAGCCAAACAGGAGATTGGATAAAAGATATCTTCCAGGGCATATTCTTGAAAGTCTAAGAACTAAAACTAAGCCTTTTAGGTATTTTAAATTTTAGCTGTTTACTAGGAAAAAGATAAACACCCCTCTGATTTCTTAAAGTGTTTAATAGAGGCACTGGTAAAGTGTACTTTGTGAGATGTTAATTCAGTAGAGGAACAGATGACTCTTAGAGGCAAGTTCATTACCCAGTCAGCTCGATATTAAAAAAGAGTTACAGAAGATAGCTTTTGCTCTAGATAACTCATTTGATACTGTAGCAAAAATTGCTTCCTTAGTCCTGTATTTGGAACTGGGAAAAAACCAGGGAGAGAAAACAAAAGAGATCAAAATGGCTGCCTTGGTGTTGCAGCCTCAATACAGACCCTAGCTCTGATTATCTGGGCTCTAAGAAGTGCTCAACGACAATGAAATTCATCTGCTGACAAGGTTTATATGCTACTGCTGTCAAAAGCCAGGCCAGCACAAGGTGGACTGCCCTAAGAGGCCCACAAGCCATGCCCTGACTGACAAGCCAACCACTAGAATTGAGGCACAGGCCCCAGAGCTCAGACTCAGCTTCCCAGATGGTCCAGTAGGATTGAAAGGCACTGGGCCTGCCTTTTCCCTCTGGCCAGACTGTTATCTCTGCCTGCCACTTCCATGGAGGAGCCCTGAGTAATCAGGACTAGAGGAAAACCCCGCCTCCTGCTGGACACTGGCATAGGCCTCTTTGTTCTTCTCCACTGCTGGCTTTCCTTCCAGTCGTCATACCTCAGAAGAAACAGATTTTAGAAGACATCTTGCTTTAGCCATAACAGAGACACTACAATATATTCAGGTTGCTTACTAATCAAAATTATGCTAAGACTAGTTTTTACAAATGTAGTTTATATTATTCATGTGTGAGATTTAAAAGATATTTCACTAGTTAGCCGGGTGTGGTGGCTCATGCCTGTAATCCCATCACTTGGGAGGCTGAGGCAGGAGGATCGCTGTGAGTTCGAGACCAGCCTGGGCTACAAAAGTGAGCTCAAAGCCAGCCTGAACTGCACAGTGAGACCCTGTCTCAAAAAGCAAAAAAAAAAAAAAAAAAGATATTTCACTAGTCAAAACAGATCCCCAAGGACAGATATATCCTGTCAACACTAAAAACACTGGGTACACAGTGTCCAATAGCTTTGGGTCTGTAGAGTCAGGTCTTATATTTGTGACATAAAACTTAGCCACAATGTTGTTAAAAAAAAGAAAATTTCCTCAACAGTGCCACTGGCTTATAATGGGGACCATATCTAAGACACTGAATGAGACATTGGTTTAACCTAAATGCTGTGTACTGATAAGTATATTAAGTCCACTTTGTTGATTTCTCATGTTGATAGTTAATACAGGTGTGACCTTATAGATTAGATTTCTCAAAAGTTAGATTGCCTAATGTTTTATAATACATTATATGTGTGCTATTTGGTAAAGATTATTAGACATTTTTTAAGATGTTATGATTTCAGTCAGTATTTATGCTGCGGACTGGGTGTGAAAGCCTTCCAACTGAAGAATCAATGATTTGCTATGTACTAAAACTAGTGGGGAATGTGGTGGCCTAAACCTAGACTCTTAGCATAAGTATTGCCATGATAAACTTTAGCTGAACCTAGAGTTGCAAAAACAGACCTATGTGCAAAAAGGAAATGTACCCTGAGAAAGTGCTGACTTAAGCAATAACAGGAAGGAAAAACCAGATGTACAGAAAAATAATCTGACTGTTTGACAGGCAGGATATGTGTTATACATTTTTTTTTTTCACTTTATACACTCCACATGTTCTCCGTTGGGGGCCACTCACTTGGACTCTGAAACAGGTCTATGTTGATGGTCACTGAACTCAGCTATTAAAGGCCTTCAAAATCCCAGTTGGCTATTTGGATTCCTATATTGACTATGAACCCACAACAGTGACCACTTGCAACACGACTTGCTTCCCCATTTGGTCCTGGATTTAATCAACTTTACCTGGGCAAGTGTGCTTGCAACTTCATTGCTTTACCATAGCTTTGTCCCAACTCATGCCCATCTATTGAGTTCCCATGTTTTGCACCTTGGACCTGCCTCACCACATAGTTTTACTCTATAAAAATCCCTGGAAAAAACAGATTCAAGGGAAACCCACTCAGGTTCCCCTTTTGTCCCTCTCTCTCAGACAGGAGCTTTCTTTCCTCCAGTAAATATATTTTGTTTGTAACCTCTGTTGTTCCTAAAATCCATTCTTCAGTTCTAGAGAACATGAACTTGGCTCAGGTATCTTTCAGGCTGGGAGTTTCATTCCCCTATATTAGCTTGATTCTAGATTTTCCTCATCACAGTTCAGGACCATGGCATAGCACAGAAGGATGAAAGATTACAGAGTCTCTGTGCAATCTATACCCCAAGAGGGCTCTGAGGGGCTGCCATGAACAGAGATCTCTCAGTGTGAGAGTCTCAAATGGCAGCCCTGACCTAAAGCCTCCGTGTTCTTTTTCTTTTTATTTTTTTTAAGAACTAGGAAGCGAGGATCAAAAAAACAAAGAAAAGTGTCTCAAAGATGGGACTGAGAAAGAGCAAGGCATGTGAACATGGTCTGTCAAGTGTTTGACTTTGGGACTAATGCACACAATAAAGGAATGTGGGGAAGTCAAACACCAGAACATTCACTCCTTAAGGTAAGGCATTTGATTTTACTGTGACTTGCAGCCCAACAGGCTCTCTTTTCATCACTAGCTGTGTGCTCCAGGACTTTTTAGGCATGTGTCTCTAAAAGCCCTTCATTTCTGCACTTCAATCTCATATATACCTCTGGCCAGTGCCCTCACATCCTCCAAAGCCTCATGAGGTCACATATGGGGCATTTCAGACATGACTGGATTAGGGTGTGTGAATGTACATTAAGGGTGTGATACTGGGATTAAGGCTATAGATAATGGAAGCCCCACCTTGGGTATGGAATATAAAGGGACAGAATGAAAGCAGGCTTGTTCCTGCTGCTCCTGCTGCTCCTGCTGTTCTGCTGCCGCTGCTGCTGCTGCTGCTGCTGCTGCTGTTACTTGCTAGTCTGCCTCCTGCCTCCCACACCAGGAACTGTTTCTCCTCTGTGATGTTCCTCTTCCCTGTCACCATGCTTTGGAGCCAGAGGACTGTAACTGAAACCTCTACAAATTGTGAGCTGAAATAAACCTTTTCTCCTTCAACTTCTGAGTGTCAGTTGTTTTGTCTCAGCAATGGGAAAAGTAACTAGACAACTGTTTTATCTTTTTCTTTTCTCCAAGAGTTCTATCCATAGCTGGGAAGTTGTGAAGAGAGCTATAGGGAGAGGAAGGTTAATTTTCCTTTGAAATCTGCGCCCAACTTCCATCTAACGTGCACAGTCCAGGATGGACTCAAGTTGTGGGAAGTGCTACAGAGCAGCAGCTGAACTTTATTTTTCTAGAAGTATCATTCCCAAATTAGGATACCTTATTAGAAAAAGAGAAAGCCTCAATTTGACATGTTATTGTGTCAGTGAAATGTTGAACTTCATTTCCATTTAAAAATTTTCATGAAAATGGCATGCCATATTTATCTGACAAATTTATCAAATGATTTCCTGCCTTAAAGTTATCTGAAACAACAGTTTTGGGTATATTTATGCTTTTTTTTTTTTTTTTTTGTATTTCAGGGAAGGGTCTACAGGGTGTTGAGGGTCTCACTACTAGATCAGACTCGTACCTATCTGTCTGTTTACAGCCTCCCAAGAACTGTGATTATAGGCATGCGCCACCACGTGCAGTCTCAATGGTGTCTCAGCATACAGGGGAGGGTGGGGCGGGGCCTGCACAGCAGGCCTGGGGATCAAGACCCTGGCCCCTGCACCTGCTTGCAGGTGCTTTAATCTGCTGAGCTATTTGGTCTGCCTAGTATATTTATTTGGAAGTACTCCAGGATGAAGAGCTGAAAGGGTCACAAAATCAGAAAAACATAGAAACAAATCTTTTTCTTCCTTTTCTTTCTTTCTTTCTTTTTTTTTTTTTTTTTTTTTTCACTGTAACTTTTTGTGTGCCCGAGCACTTAAACCAAGCAAAGCAACTGCCCAACAGTGGAAAGCACCAGAGTCTACTGGGGATGGGCACTTTGGGAGGTGCAACCAACTGCTTTCTTCCTGACATTTCTGTCAAGGCTGGATTGGGAAATGAGGAGGCGGGATCTGCCCTCTTGTCAATCAGTGATCTGTGGCATTTGGTTAGTGGAATCAACTGCTCCATCTGTATGGCGATAATTGCTGTGCATTTTAAATAGATTAATGGCTGAAGTAGCCCAAGGTTTTCTAAAACCAATCATTCTGAACCTTAGAGTAGTTCACTCTTTAAAATGACTTCATACTAACACTTCAGCAGTAACACTTTAGTTTTTAGATTTCAATAACGAGTGTTTCTGTCCCTTCATAAAGAATATGTCTGAAAGACATGTGTCCTATTGACTCTGCTTTAAAAAATGACTAAGGGATTTTTTTAAACTATTTAAATCATTGAAATAAAGTGGTATAATGACGATTATCAAACTATAGCACTAATTACATTCCAAGAAATGTTCTGTGAGCCAGACCCCAGGAAGGCACTGGTACTGAGCAGTTAGGAGAGGAGACTATAAAGTCGACTTTGGGCCCTCAGTGTGCGTCCTCCATGTGTCCACCCTACAGAACTAGTACTTAACCTTTTCAAATTAGCTTCAACAATAATCTTGGGTTTATCAGTTAGGGACTCTCACATACTAAAACTACTTGTTTATGACAGGTTCTGGCCTGAGTTTAAACTGCTAAATTATTATGGCCCTGATCCAGTATGGCTGGATCCCCAAAAAGAACAGCTTATCTTCTGTTGACCACCTCCTCCTCCACCCTACCCTAGCGCTGAGTACACTTTTCTTTTATGTTTCCTGCACCACAAGGGAGACCCTGATCAACTCCTTATGTTACTGAACCTGCCTCTCACACTCCGTCCTAACCAGTGACACTGCCATTGGTTAGAGTGAACAGTGGGATGCTTAATGCGCATCTGGTTTTATTCCCTCTATGTTGCTTACAGAATGTCTGAGTCAGACCTTCCTGCTGTGGTTTGGATGCAGTTTGCCTCCTGAAGGTTCAAGTGCTGGAAACTTAGCCCCCCTAGGTGTAGGAGGAACCTTTAAGAGACTGGGCCCCCTGGGAGATGAGCAGGTGATAGGCTCAGCCTCTGCGGGATGAACGCAGTCCCTGAATGGAGTGGATCTCCTGAGAATGAGCTGACACAGGGCAGGACTGGCTGTCAGCTATGACATTTGCTTTCATCATTGTAGTGCCATTGCCATCGCTGTAGGTAGCTAAATTAGACAGAAAAACTATAGGCAGTTAGACAGGGGCAGGCCCTCAAAGATGACACAGAAGATAAGATGGCTTTACAACTAGAGACAGACACTCCTCCACCATGGGCCAGATCTCAAAACAGGAGTAAGCAAAAGCAACTACATACAGCCTGAAGGGTGGGCATCAGGGATCGATATGCTAAATAAGTATCAATCGCGTTGAAAGAGCCTCAGAAGAGTCACAAGCCCAAGCCCAATAGGTGGTATTTTTGCTGGCTTACTACATGACTTGTTTTCCCATTGGATCCCGATTTTAATCAGTTTTACTTGAGCAGTGGTGCTTGTTATCTAATTGGCTGACCATAGTCTTTGTCCCACCTCATGCCCAACTAAGTGAGTTCCCATGTCTTCTCCACAACCTTAGTCCCACCTCACCATGTGGTTTTCCTCTATAAAAGTGTTTCTCAGGGACCATCCACTTGGGAACTCCCTCCTGTTCCTCTCAGACAGGAGCTTTCTTTCCCCTAATAAATTTATTCTGCTCATAACCTCCATTTGTTCCTAAAATTCTTCAGTTTTAGAGAACATGAATTTGTCCCAGATACTTTTCAGGTTGGGGATCATTTTTCTCATATATCATTTTGGAGGTCATCCACCCAGGATCAGTTTTTTCTCCCTGTATCACTATGAGGTCTTCAACAGAGCCAAGCAGAGGTCAGTATCATACACTTGGACGTCCAGAACGGTGAGGGATGCAAGTCACTTTTATTTGTAAAGTTTTCAGGCTCAGTTACTTTGTTGTAGCAATGCAAAACAAAGAAATATGTTTCCCCTCTTCAAGCTCCTTACACAGAGGAAGGAAACAAAATAATACAGCCACGCCCAGCATGCTGTGCCAGCCCCATCCCAGGGGCTCACTGAGTTGGGATTGAGACTAGGTGTGGCGGCACACACCTGTAATCCCAGCACTTGGGAAGCTGAAAAGTGGAGAATCACTACGAGTCCGATCTAAATAGTGAGGCCCTGTAGACCCTGTAGACACAGCCCTATATACATAAAAATAAAATAAATAATATAGCCATGTTTTCACAAACTGTCTCCTAAAACAATTAGTCATACACTCTGGTTTCTCTTCAGACTGTATAGATCTTTCGCCTTTAACAATTAGTTTTATACTCCAATGCTTATAGGTTTTGTTGTTATTTTAGAAGAAATCTTTAAATAATAAATTTTATAAGTGTCCAGTGCATTTATTTCCACTACAGTATTAGGTGGTTCAGTAATATGACAAAATAAGGAACTCCTCAATAGGAAAAATTGAGTAGTTATGGTGTTAACCTATTTCAGACTTTTCATGAGATAAAAGTAATCCAGTCAGAATAGAAAAATAGAGTTATTTGCTGACCTCAAAATCTGCAATTCCATGTTACAATAAACTTATAGGAATCAAGATTTGCTAGCAATAAGGGAGTTTCCATTCATGTTTTCCTAAATAATTAAACTTGGAAAAGCACTGGAATGCTGAAGAATAAAGTCTTGAATTGTGACATCAGTGAGGCAGAAAACCCCATTAAGCCCAGAGCTCTCGCTCTCAGCCTGAGCACATCACTCACTGCTGAGCCAGGCCGGAGTGAATCACCGCTCAAGATGGAAACAATGGCACACCTTCGCTGGAGCTGTGCCCCATAGCCATCTGGTAAAAAGTGTCTCTCTACTCTTTCATACTTTTCTGCTAGAATCTGAATGTGAATTACTAGGAGTCAACACGGACACTGTGTTGCCAATCTATAGTCAAAAATAAATATGCTACCACTGGGTCCCAATTTAAAAGCTTTGTGTCCTTAGTGAAAATAAAACATTTAAGGAATATTTTTAACATCAATTTTTATTAATCTGTAAGTGCAATGATTACCCTTCCTACAAAAAAAATTTAGAATAAAGAAGCAAGAGTCACAGATCATAGATATCACACACACACACACACACACACACACATTCTGTCACATGGAAAAACAGGGCTGTGCCTACTAGCATGTGATATTTTGTAAAGGTCAAGAGAGACAAAGAAAACAAGAACATATAGCTCCAAAAGCTAAAAGATTATTTTGGTCAGCACCCCAAGAGTTCGCAGGGGTGGAACTTTAATACATTGCAAAACAAGCCACACTCACACCATGGCTGGGTGGGGTTAATCATTTTTTCATGCCTATGTCATTTTTGAGTTCTTTATCTAGGGAAAACCAGAAATTACTGATTAAAAGAAAACTGGAACAGCATTTCATCAGATAGTTCTTGGCAGATTATTAGCAATATAATTTCTACTATAATAATTTTAAAAATCTAAACATTCATTGTACTTTCTGATCACCTTGTATTATAATTCTCTTCCTTGACCGACTCCTGAAAATCAGTAAGGTTAAATACTTAAGTGAGGCGATTTCTGGGTTCAGGATTTATGGCTAAGTTTGTGGAGGGCCAAGGGGAACAGTTGTCTTTACTGGGTATGGAGGTGCTGTTAAAGAGTTGACAGAAAAGCCAGGCATTAAATCGTGATTAGGACTTGATGATGGGAATGTGGACAGAGGGCATTACTGGAAGGGAGCAGCATATACACAGCCAAAGAGAGTAGCAGCAAAGACCAGTTCAGAAGATATCAAGATGCCTGAACAGCATATGTTGACCCCTGAAAAGTAGATTGGAGCAAATTATGAAAGATTTTGAAAGCCATGCTGCATACCTAAGAGCTGTTACTCTCTTACCCTACTGCTGAGCAGTGTTTTGAGTCTACAATCAGCACGCCAGACTAAAATACAAATGGAACTAATATGAAATAAGGTTAAAAACTCAGAGGCTGTCTTGGTATCAGTTTATATAATTTTTTTTTTTTTTTTTTTGAGACAGGGTCTCACTGTGCAGTTCAGGCTGGTTTTGAGCTCACTTTTGTAGCCCAGGCTGGTCTCGAACTCACAACGATCCTCATGCCTCAGCCTCCCGAGTGCTGGGATTACAGGCGTGAGCCACCACGCCCGGCTATATAATTTTTTGAAATTATTTTTAAATTGATGGAGAAACTAGTCATTATTCCCTTATTCAAAGAAAAAAATTGAACAACATATTATGTCTGTAGATTACGAAGAGGAGAAAAATTTTTTTCAGAACATGTGCTTATGAGAGGGATCACGTTTAATATCAGATATCCTGGAGAATCCAGACCATCACAAATACTGGTGGGAGCTGGGATACTATGTGGGTGGAAAACGACATCAACTTTTACTTGATTCCTTCAGTGTAGTGTTTTTTCAAAAAGCAACAAGCTCTTCATCAAGGGGAAGTGGTTTACAGAATAACACAGCACATGGTTGAAGTTGCTGCAGTGTTCGAGGGGAGGGAGAGGGCAGCTAAAGGTTCTATGCAACATAAAACAGGAAACAAAGGCATTTCTAAAATTTCCCATAATATCAAATTATGTCACTCAGCAAAGGTCTAAGATGAAAAAACCTCTTGGCAGGATGGCCTAGGTCAGTTGAAAAGTCTTAAGAAATATCCTGACAAGTAGTTATTCAGCTAATACGACAGTCACTGCTGTCATATAATCTAACATGACAATCAGCCACGTGTGGTGCTTGCACTTATGTATACATGTGGTCAAGAAGAATATCCAAGACAACAGGGTCTTGGTAAGTGATGTTCTTATGGTACAAGTTAGGTGGAAATAACTTTTTTTAAAAAATAATCACTGAATGACATGGTTTCTTTCAATAACTTTTAAGGATGCTTAAAAGTCTTAAAATTTGGCAAGCACAAGGATACACATATATGCACATGCCCACAAAATGGCATGAGCTACACTGGTCAGAAAAGTATGATTTTTAAATGCCTTTATTCCCACACTGCTTTGATTTTGGGTGAATGCATGGTAGATTTTCAGTGTGTGGGCTAATGAGCAGGAAAGCAGGGTACTCTGTGACATCAAGTTCCACGGCAGTTAGCAAAATGACTCAGCAGGGCCTGAAAGTGTCTGAATACAACTAAGGAGTGAAACAGCTTGTGATACAGGGAAAGCAAAGTCAGGGTGGGCAAACGCAGTAGTCTCACGGCCACCTCTCTGGACACCTTTGCTTTGTCTCTGGCATGCAAGTCATAGATGAGTTTCACTTGGACATAGGGGATGGGAGAAGCCTTCTAAACTTTAAGATTTTCTTAGGCTTCCTTTTTATTTTAGTTTGAGTGTCCACATAAGAAAGAAGGAGCTATTTTTTGCATTTAGGCTCTACTGTGACATAAAACAGAAGTAACATAATTCAGATTTTTCTAAAGAAACAAAAATAGAACGTTTTCTACCCCCTAATACTGTAAATAAATGCTCCTGAGTCTAGTCCAGCTGAGCTTTTGTTTCTACCACAGCACTAAGCTATTCTTGTCAAGATTACCAGTAACCTCCACGTTACTAAATCCAGTGGCTGCTCTTTAGTCAACATCTTACACAGAACTTAACCTTGTTGAGCACGCCTTTTGTATCCAGGGGTTTTACATCTGCAGGTTCAACTAAATGTGGAACAAAAATATTTGAAAAAGAATTCATCTACACTAAATGTGTACAATTTTCTTGTTATGAATCTCTAACACAATGTAATATTTTTATATAGCATTTGTGCAGTAGCAGATATTATAAGTAATCTAGAAATGATTTAAAGTACATGGAAGGGTATGGGAAACTTTCACACAAATTGTATGTTATTTTATATAAGGCACTGAGTGACTTCAAATTTGCTGTCTGCAGAGGTCCTGGAATTTATGTCCCATGGAGAGAAGCAATGTTTTTTCTTCAGGTGGCTTTCCTGACATCTTTCTTGCTTGCTTTTCCTTCTAACAGTGCCACTTTACTCTGATGCATATAGAGCTCCGCTGTGGAACCCTCCACCTGCTGGCTCATTTGACTGCTTCTCCTTTAGCACCCTATGCAGCAGCATGGAACACTTCTCTTGCTGGGAGTCTGCCCTGGTATTGATCCTTGGCCTTGGAGTGGGGTCAGTGTGCTGCTCGGGTAGCACTATCTCCACATCATCCAGACCCAGCAAGACGCTCCTTATGGAGAATCTCATGGACAATGGAGCCAGCTTCCATCCCAAGGAGATCTGAAAATGATGCCGTGTGGTATGGTCACCTTGCCCAACTTCAGGGCCATCTTATATGCTCGTTAAGTCCGGCAGTCACACTGGTTGTGCAGCTCTGGTGGAGCTGGCCAACTACTCCCTGTGCCCCCTTGGAGCCAGGGTAGCATGGCTGTGGTTCTCTGAGGTCTTGATTCTGGGTGAGCAGCACAGCCAGAGCAAGAAACCACAGAGGAAGTCACGGGGTGGCCTCACTATGCAGAGATGTTAGGCTAACGCACAGTTTTTTCTAAACTAGCAGTCAAAAAAACTAATTCTCAGAAATTTTTCTAACCTTGCTAGAAAACTAAATCATTTCTTTATTACCTTTACAGACAGTGTACTTCTAATTAATTCTCATATAAAGAGGTGATCAAAGAATGTGCGGCCCAAAATGTGAGTAGTAATCACAAAATTAAGAATGCTGCTTTTTAGATATTTGCTAGTATTTAAAGGTAGGTAATGCATTGTGATTTCCTTTCTGACTAATAAACATTTACTTTTTCAGTACTAGATTCTGAATTCAGGACTTGATCCATACAAAGTGCACAGTCTATCATTGGAAGCTGCCAGCCTCTAAATATTTAATTTTGTTCTTAATTATTCATTCATAATTTTGTGTCATTTTTTTCAAAAGACAGCCTTATAAAACTACATAGGATTCAGGCCTTAGAGATCGTGGTCTGTTCTGGCCTGTCTCACAGGCCTCTCTTCAGTGTCTTCTGCTGGTTTCTCCTCACCCTTTCTGACCTTATCTATCTTCTGGTTTCTATCTATGTGCATGCTCCAGTGGTCTGATGCACACTCACTGCTTTAAGAATCACATATGCACTATGTCTGGCCAGACTTTTATCTGTTTCACATACCCAACTGTCTATTCCCCTCCACTCTCAATCCTACCCCACCAGTTAGCCTCACGAATTTTATCTCTTTTAACACCCAGCTCCATGGGCCACCCAGCTGTCCCTTGAACACTCAGTATGCATCTGCCCGTGCTTTGTTCTGTCTGGAACACCTGCCCTCCCCTTATGTAAGTAACTGCTTCTTCACTGCTTTCAGTCTTTTGCTTTGTTGAGATCTCACTATGGAGACATGTCCTGACCTAATTCAAAAATCAACATTTCCCCACCATTCTTGTTTTCCCTGTTTATATTCTTTCTCTACTTAGCAACTAGAATGTAAACCCTGTGAAGGCAGGGAGTTAACTGAGTTTCCTTTTTACTATTATGCTCCTAGTAAACAGAACTACATAGATAACAAAAAGATATATGTGCATCTATACCAATATATAGATGTTAAATTAGTATTTGTTACACGAGAGGATAAATAAAACATTAGATGTAATAGTCACCAAAGCTCCACAAAGGTAGAGGATAATTTGTAAAATGTCTAAGAATTAACAGATACAACCTTATTTATTACTGAAGTAATGAAAACCAGGCAGGCCTGCTGAGGCCTGTGGATTAGGAGCTGACTATGCACATTTCCCAAGAAAACAGTACACAGCCACTGAAGCTAGCGCTGCTATTATGCAGAGTTACTGAAGTGGTAAATTGATCACAGTACTACTTTAAGTCTGATGACCAGTTCGGGGGTTATTTTTGCCAAATAAATTCCTAAGTTGCTGAAGAGCAGCAGAAACACTGAGATGCCCCTCCCCCCCAAAAAAGAATGATGCTTCCTTAATTCAAGATGTATGTTTCTGTTTTAATGCTTCTGATATCTGGATGATTCATCTGGTAGGACAGGTAACCTGTTGACTCCAAGCAGGAATCTCCTAGGATGTGGTTTTCCTTAACTGCCTATGCGTGAACTGAGTGGAGCAGAGCAGTTATCTTCTCACCTAATTGTCATTGAGTTACTGCATTGTCAGTTGTGCTACATTTGTGTCACTGTGTAAAAATATCTGAGATAATCCACTTCCTAAGATAAAAGGTTGATTCTGGATCATGGTTTCAGAGATTGCAGTCCATGGTCACTCAGCTGCACTGCTTTGCCCTGTGCAGCACAGCATGTCATAGCAAGGGTGTATTGTAGAGGAGGCTCTTTGATTTCCTGGCAGCCCAGAACCACAGACAGCAACAGGGAGAGGGAGAGGGAGAGGG